>BRZM01000038.1:10102398-10355875 GCA_033238685.1 Lates japonicus | reverse complement strand
AGGGAAGCGGTGGATGAAAGAGTAAGAGCATGAATAGATACATGTGGGTAGGACAGTGTGGGGGAATTCACTTTCTCACTGTGTATAAGGACAATTCCCTGGGTGTCCCTGGGAAGAGTTAGACCAATACTACCAGGAGCCAATGTCAGCCATACAGGTGGGGAATTTTGATGCATTGTGCATTGGATATTGTCTGCCTCTGCTGGATATGATGAATATGATGGTTTAATCAATACTACTCCAGGTGGTCTGAAGGCCCCAACCTAAATTGATTCAGAGTGTGACATTCCAATTTGATTCAGTCAGAATGCATGATTCTTAATCTGAATGTAATTTATATTCCTGTCAGAGTTTCACACTGTGGTATTAAAGAGTTTTGACTTTGTGTAAAGTGAGCTTTATTTGAATATGTAGACTTATTCAGCTCATACATTTTGACATTTTTTAAAGATTCTCCAGCTGATGGATGATGTTTTACCACCTCATTGCCTTTTATATCCTCGTATCTTTATAAAAATATCTGTGTTCTTTAGTACCCTTAACTGGTTTCCTTTCTGTGAAACCTTCTTCCATTCCGCTCAATGCTTATCACCTGGGCCAAGATACACACCAACATGATCTCAACAGTTCCATCCATAGCCTGGCTGACCTGATCCTATTACTTTCCCAAGCCCATGCGGGGAACTGGTAGCTTATTTCAGCTCAACCTCATTTCTAGCCAGCCTAGCTACTGAAATGAAGTACAAGGAGGTAATATTATGATGAATTTGTTATTAGACATTCATGAGGCTTGTGTCATTCATTTTGTCTTACATGGAGCAAAAATGAAATTATGTAAACAGCCCAAATCGACAACTTTGTTGACCACTACAATAATGTTGACTGACATAATAGGATAAGTACTAATTTGGCATGAGTATAAGTTGTATATTAGTACTGTGCATACAACCATCACCACATGCCTTTTATCAAAGCATGAGTGATCATTTTTCAGTTTGAAAACCGGACCAACCTGTAATTTCAGATGTTTTTACTAGACACCTTCAAGAGGCCATTGGGTTGAACAATGCCCTAACCCTGACTTGACTCCTATTGGCCTCATAGTTAGTCTCCGACAGCCAACCTTGTGCAGCTCTAGTCCTTCTTCATCCACATGTGCAGGGACACTAATCTCTGACCCAGGTCCACCCCAAAGTCTCAGATGCTCTACTCCGGTCTCAGGCTTTGGTCTTGGCTTTGTGGAGGGGTGCTCGTGTAGCCAGGACAGCCCTGGGATTAAGCGAGGGTGTGTGTGACTGGCGCGGCTGTCCCGCTGCGCAACTGCCACCACACACATCGAAGATGCACACATACACACACCGTTCTCATAATCACTGCAGCCGCCTCTGCAGCCAGCCTGTGCTAAACCCAGTGTTAAAAAAGCCAATCAGAAGGTACATACAAACTCCAAGGGACTATTTTTACTTTTGCCAGAAATCATTAGTCAATGTTATGAGCTGACGTCTCCATAATACCGTGGCCGTCTGCAGACTATGCACCCCCTCCCTACCCAGGGCAACAACTGTACATAGGCTGCCTAGTTCCTGCTGGCCCCCTGGGAGAGATGAGTGGTCCCAACAAAGGACAGAAGTGCAGGGAGAGGGGAAAAGGGAAAAGTAAACTAAAAGTAGAGAATATGTCATCAGACTGCAAGAAAGATAATGTCACTGAAACTGTTTAAAAGGTGACAGAAGGAGGGAGGTGGTGATAAGTAGGGCTAATTTCACAACACCCCTGCAACAGGAAGCAGGAAAGAGCTGTCCAAGCTCCCTGTGCTTGGTTCAAAACAAACAGGCGTGCACCAAGGAGAGAAATGTAAATCTAACTATCCTTCTACCAACATCCCTTTGTCTTTTGTTGATATTACATTAATAATTCTGGTGTGCGCCATTCATACGGAAATTAAAGAAATTAACAGTCATTACTCCACTACAATAATCCAATAATGCTGTGTGAAGGCATAATGCAAACTATCTCTGGTTTCAGGTTTCACTGGAGCCAGGTGTCTGTTAGTCGGTACACTGAGGCAGAGCAATGGGATAGCTGTATCATTTAATATATGGAAAACACTGAACACCAGAGGAAAAAAATACACAGTTACAGTAGCCATGGGGTTTACCTGGATGTGGTGTTGTACGTGATTTTCAGGCTACCGAGGTTGGATGAGTTTATCCGGGATGCTGACTATCTGTTATTCAAACTTGGTAGTTGTTCCTCTCCTTCTGTAGCAGTCCAGCATCAGCTTCAGTGGGGTAACTGGAGCAGTCCATGGGTGAGAGGCGTGCAACCCTCATCACCGCAGCTTTTATTACCTTGAGTATATAAGGAAAATACAAGATTTGAAGCAAAGATTAGATATATTCCATAGAATCATGGACACTAGTGAAAAAAGTTTTAGCCTCCAATGAGGATCCTAATAAAATGAAATGAAGTAGTAGTTCTGAATGTATAAACTGCATAAGCCGCTACACTTAAGATCCTTTTCAAAGCACACTCAAATACACCCTCAGCACTAGCACTACTGTTTAACATTAATAGACTTATTAGAGCTAACAATATTTTCTGTCAGGAACTCAACAGTGCCCTACTGCATCTGTGAGACTACATTCCCTTGTTTCCCTCTTATGTATAAGTCTAAAGCAGTGGGAGTTGCCTGGTGCCTTCCTTCGCCCAGCAGTGAAACTGGTCAAATCATGCCAAACTGGCAGCACCGTTGCAGTGGTGGGGCGCCACACAGGCGTCCCAGCTAAGGAAGTTAACTGGCATCTTGGCAGTACTTACACATCCTGATTGGACATCTCCCCAGTATGGCCGTTCCCATATGACATCACTTCCCAGAGCAATGCCTGCAACTCCAAGCATCACTGGCTGATGTAAACTTCCTGTAGGCAATAGCCTCGGCGCTGTCACGAATAGGAATCTTACACCTCCTGAGAGACACAAAGTAAGGCAAAGTTAATCAGTCATTCTGTAATCAATATTCTTGAGCTTGGAACAGTCTTGCTGCCTGATATTACCATGTACTAGGGCTGATCAGGTTAACTTTTGTCTATGGAATTCATGAAAAGACCACAGATATTGGACTTGCTATCAAAATATGTCCTTAAAATGTCAGGAAAACAACAGCCTTACAACAATGTGCTAAAATCAACGTAATTGTTGGAAGGAAAGAAGGAGGGCTGATATTTGGGTAGAGGGAGGTGAAGTGATCATCTGTTTGATGAACAAATGTTACAAAGGGACTGCAAGTTGATGCTGGCTGGTCTATAAACAGTATGGAATACTGGAGTATAGCTATTCAAAAGCGAAATAGAAATATAAGGCACATGTTTATATCGCATTGCAAGGCCTACACATCCTGAAGATTCAGAGGATTTTATGAGCTGTTCTGAACATATTAGCAAGTGCTGGGCTCTGTGGTTTTAGCTGAGCATGGTGGGCTCAACCTCAGATCCAGAGCTATAACAGTTATCTGAAATATTATTATTATTATTTCCAGTGTGGTGTGGGCGACCTGGAGTGAAACTTGCTTCCATATTTGCCCTAAAGGAGCTGCTAGGCTGCCTCATAGAAACAGTTTAGGTTTGACTTGCAGTGGAAAATTTTAGTGTCCCCATTGATTGTTACTTTCCCACTGGCAAGTAAAACACTCCAACAAAATATGTATTGCCAAATATTTTCTAAAATCTAGGATTTAAAAATAGTAATACAAAAAAACATGAACCTTATATATATATAACAAAAAAATTGCTCACACTCAATTTTTAATAAAAGGTATTTGCTTATCAACCATAAGAAACAAAGGAAAATCTATTACTCCAATGATAATCCAATGTTTCCTGCATAACCTCTGACTGCTGAGTGTCTGCTGCATTTTGTCATTCTAGCAGGGAAGGAGGACAGAAGTGAAAGAAAAGGGAGCTGAGGAAGAGGAGGCTGATGGCAGCCAAAGCAAACAGGGACATTAGCCAAGTCACTCAGCTGCCTGGTCTTTCTGATCACACACACACAGTGCCCCTAAAACACACTCTTATGCTGCCTAACTCCCTCACAGAACAATGAGAATATATGAGACACGAAAAACACACAATCACACACACATGATTGGTACAAAGAAACACAATATAAACACAAACACACACTGCCGATACACTCATACTGAGCACACCTGCTCCACTAAGAGATTACAAGTGTAAGATGTGAGAACCACGAGCTCACAAGCACATAAATACACACAAATGACCAAAACATACATCATTCATTTCCGCTGAAAATGTCAGTGAGAAATTTAAAAAAGAAAAAAAAAAAGAAGTTGCACTCAGGCTAGATGAGAATCTGCAGGCATGTGTGGAGGCGTTGTCAGTTACTGTAACATATGGCGATTTATTCTGCCTTATTATTTTCGTTATGTATTTCTGGGAGAAAGGCAAACTGGCACGCTGACTGTTTATTTGACAAACGTTCTCAGCCAGCAAATTACACCATGTTTAAAGGGCTGCACACACATGGTCTGAACCACTGAGGGTCTATGATGAAAATGACCACACACACACACACACACACAAACAACGCTTACCAAAAAGTACATATGAGTGGCGTGCCTGCTAGTTCATGCTCCGCTGTGACGCAGGCGCCGGTGAAAAAACTAAAAAGAAAATACTTTGATTGCAAATCTATTTGAATTATATGTCAACTGCACCACACTTTTCAAAGAGCTTCTCAGAGTAAATTATCTTCCATTACTGGATGACCATCTTTAGTGTTTTTATTCCTGAAGTTTTTTGTTAAGATGTTAAATGTTATATTGTGTTGAGAAGTTATAAAGATTGCAGTGACCTTTAACACAGTCTGGAGAGCCTCAAAAGTAAATTTGAATAAAAATCTAAATATTGTTGTGGATGTCGGTGGCGGGTGGAATTAACAATGTGTTTCACGCACAAACACACACTTTTTATCGATGTACTGCATTCCTTCAGGAACATGGTGCTAGGAATGGTCTGTGCAGTGATGATCCAGGAGGCAAACTTGGATTTATGTTGGTCTTATCACTGTCTCTGCTTTTATTGTTGTTCCTCTCTCTTGCCATGGAAGAGGATGGAGCAGGTATGTAGATTATACATTTTTCTAATAATTTTTTGCTAGTGAGGAAAAAAAACACATATTCTGATTTAAAAGGGAATGAGAGATGGGTGTAACCAGTTTTAGGGCTACAGTAAATGGAAAATGTGCACAAAAAACATATCCCATTTTTGCTAGTAATACATTCCTGAAAAAGTAGAGGTTCTAAGTACTCTCCCCAACATATTTGTTCATTTTATGTCCTTGGTTGTGTTTGTTCTTCAGCTCACCTGGTGGTGTAAAGCAGCCCTCGAATTCGTCCTCAGCACTGGGACAGGCGATCTGACACTTTACACCAGGTTGCTGTTGTTCCAGGAATGTTCGAGCTCCTCAGATCTCGGTGGCGTAGCCCATGTCCGACAGGTACTTCATGCCCGAAGCGATGCCACGCAGCATGTGCCAACCAACTGGATTCCTGTAAACTGGGCATACCGTGTTTCTGCAAGAAAGAAAGGAAGGATGAAAGGAAAGACGCGAACTGTTAATGCCACATTTTAATGTATATTGTATAGAACGCAAAGTGGTCTGACCTTTCTGACTATTTGCATAAAATGAAACCTTTCTACATTACTATCTGGCCTTTCGTGGCCTTCAAAACCACCTTTGACATTCTGCCTCATCTTCCAGCTCTACTGTAAAATCCCAAGGCAGAGACACAGTAATGTATGTGAAATTAGGACCAGACCAATACATAGGTAGAAATGGTCTTTCTTTTTCCGATCTAACTGATTACTGCAATGCACTACATGATGCTATTTAAAATTATGCATTTGTGTATAATATTGATAACGATGGCCAGTATAATCTTTTTTTTTTTTTTTTTAGGTTCTGAGTTTTCAGGCTGTTCCTCTCTGATAAGTGTATGCTTTTTTAGAGTTACATAAAAGCATAAATAAATACATATAACACAAAATACATACTGTATTAAAACCGCTAAATTTAAAGGTATAAGTATGGCACAATGGCATTTAAAAGCTCAGGATGTTGATTTTCCAGAAGCTTTTAATATAATAAACCAATATTGATGTTTGAATCTGTTTAATCCTAAAGATCTTATTTGGATTATCCATTGTATTTTCATAGCTCTACAAAATGTTTGCAAAGTGGATAGATGCAGCATTAAACACACACTGGACAAGATATAAACATAAAACACATTTTTTTCTGTTTGCAGCTGGAGTGTTTACACTGGTTTACACTGGCAAGTGTTTATGAGTAAGGCTATATGTTCTGTGATCCACTGCTGATGTCTGGATGGGGAAGAAATATAAACAGAGGAGACATGAGAGGCAGAAGCTTAGGATGATAAAATACTTGTTTGTTACTTCCTTTATATATATATATATGGTAGTTTTGCTCAAGGTTTTCATCAGGCATTTAGCATGTGAGTGAGCACAGTTTGTCTAGCTATTTGCATTTACATCCATTGCTCCTCACATGCCACGTCATTCGTGAGATGAGTGTGTTTTCCTTTGAAAACCAAACGGATCCACCTCACCTCCCATTTCATCTTGAGCAATTAGTGGCCAGACCACCTGGCTTAGTCACTTCAAAGCTTTGCAGATCCAGAACATGGACATACTGTAAGCTACAATGCATATGCTATGAATTCATATGGGTGTGTTTGCACATATGACACATTTTCAGTGATGAAGCGCAGAGCTCTGAGGAAATGTCAGGAAACAGCAGCTACTCCTCCTGGATGTGCCTGGATGCTGTGCAGACACATGTGGAAAAGGGCTAAACCAGGCATCAGTGCACATGCTTTCATGCCAGTGTTGTGGCTTGGCTGTTGTGCTTTGGCGAACTTCAGTGAGGCAGGTCTATTCCTCTTTAAGACAGAGAGGCATGGCAAGAATCAAATTCACTCCCAGCTGGGAGAGGAGTGGGGATACAGTTCATAAAATTTTGTCATTTGATAAGCCCTGTATGGAGAGTGCAGCTGAAACAGTCTGAATCAGCCAGTCTCAGGTACATTATTTACCAGAGTCTACTGAGCAGTCTTAAACTTTTTAAACATGTGAGGGATACTTTTTTCTCTGTGAAACTATTGTTTTTAACTTTCATTTTTTGGTTCACATCTGTTACTTCATACTTATTACCTGAAAGGTAGATTTATTTGATGATATTCAGAGACACTGTGGAAGCAGAGGACAGCATTTAAACTAAAATCTAGATTGTCAATACATTTATTTTATTCCTCCTGTGATAATACTACATGTTTTCATAGGGTGCTGCACTTTCATGGTAAATAGTTGGTATTAACACCTATATCTATAGAAAAATGTTGTTTTTAAAATGTAAAACCAAAGATAGAAAGATTCAGAGAATAACTGTGCTGCTCTGTGGGCAGAGTGACCCGATGTGTGATGTTTAAACGCAGTCTTGGACTTTTTTTCCCCACTACATTAAGGTGGTTCCCTGGTGTGTGTTCCTTAATCCTCAGCTAGCCATCAAGTATGTGTTCTTTCCCCAGCTGCCTCGGGGCGTGTACCTCTATGGTGCATTACAATCCATTCTGTACTTCCTCTAAAAGTGTGTGTTTGTCTGTGGTATTACTTACTCTCAAGAAACTGTCCAGGGATCCATTCTCCATGTATTCTGTGACAATCATGACGGGTTTACCTGTGATGGAAAAGAAGATTTCAATTCATTATCAAGTCATTTCACTTGTATAATTTACTCACAAGAAGAGCGCAATTACTTCTGTTTTCTGTACAACAGACATACCAACCAAACAAAAGACTGATCTCAGATTTATTATCTGAAAAAGTCAGTAAACAGGAAGTAAACATGAAGGACTGTAACTTGACAGCAGATATACATGTACATAACCCCTGATAGGGACCAAGTTGAACTTATTTTTTTTCTGTCTGTCACATACATATAGACAGACAGACAGACACACACACACACTCGGCAGAATGAAATGATCCTAGTCATAGTTTTAGGGCCCCAGCAGGTCAGCTGTCAAGTGTGACATCTTTATTTCAGTGGTGGATCTGGCTGTAAATCCACGCTGCCCGCTATCATCTGTACCTGATCAGACTATGGCTGACACAAGGTTTATTACTAGGAAAGAAAAGGGGGAAAAATCTCTTTAAAAAACCTTTAAATCAGCCATTGTTAAATGAAAAGCGTTGGTGTCACGACTTGTTTGTGCCCCAGATGGCTTTGTTCTCCCTGCTTCACTCTTGACTTACCACCAGCCGTATGCTTCGTCTCCGTTTTATTCTGATTAATGTGCCGTCTTCCCTCCTCCCCCTGCCTCCTTTCATATTTCGACCTACCTTTTCTCTATCATCCTCACCTCTCTTTCCCCATTACCCCATCCTTCCCTTTTCCTTTTATTCCTCTTGCATGAATTGTGAACCCTCCCCACATCTGGTGAGACAAACTTTTATTTTTCTTTTTTTTTTTAAGGAATGACACGGGCTGAGTGAAGAGGGTGATGGAATCAGTTGATAAAAGAAATAAATGTATAACTCTCATTGGAAAAAAATAAACTTTCAACCAACAATGATGGAAGTTGGCTGACTCAGTATCTTTAATTAAATCAGCGCAGATCTGAACAAAGCAGATCTGGTGTGAATTACAATTTAAAATATCCCTACGAGTCAATCAGACTCAGACAAAAAAAAATCCTATTTGGCCCAGCAAACAGCTTAAAGTAAATGAGCCAAAGCAGAATGTGTGCTCAAGTTACATCAGCATTGGAGAAACAAAGTCATAATGAGGCAAACATACCCAAATCTACAAAAAACAAAACAAAAACAAAAAAACAAAAAACAAAACAAACTTTGCTTTTCAATTTTCCCCTGAAAGGACTCTCTAGTGTGAGTTTTCCTGCTTTTTGCCACTGTAAAAATGGAGATTTCACTCTCCAAGCAGCTTTGTTGTCTCAATATAGTCACAGTACTTTCTCTGACAATTACAGTAAAAAATCCCTCAGCATTCAGACACAGTCACAGATACAGTTAAACACCCTCTACACACACACCCTCCATCCCTAAAAGGCTGTGATGGATCACTCCATTTACCAGCGGACGGCTTTTATAGTCTCAGATGGGAACACACACAACCGGCCCTCCTCCCTCCTATCCTCAGTCCTCTTCCCTTCCCTCTTTCTCTCTATTCCCAACATTGGCAGCAAAGATAAAGGCCCCCAAGCCCCTTTGTTCTGTGAACGTGAGTATGTGCAAGTGTGGATGAGTGTGCATGGGTGTGAGAGAAGAGTACATGCATGTGTGTGTGTGTGTGTGTGTGTGTGTGTGTGTGTGTGTGTGATGTGTGTGTGTGTGTGTGTGTGTGTGTGTGTGTGTGAGCCTACAAATATACATACATAAGATCAATAAAAAGCAACAAAGGTAAATGGGGTGTGAAAGTCTCAAGTTATTAAGAATTAACAGGAGCAGCTTAATAAATCACCCTACAGCAGTGTGTGTTTGTGTGTGTGTGCGTGCATGTTTGCCTGTGTGTGTAGGCGTGTGTGAGAGCATATCAAATGGTCCTCCTAAAACTATGCCCTGCACTCATACTGCTGAAACTGTGTTCAGGGTATCCCTCCAAATGCCATGTATGTGCCTGTGCACACACATACACACACACACACACAGGTCCCGGGTCTTGAGGCTTCCCTATTGGTCTAAAACCTTAAATACAGCTGTCCTGTGTTGTTGCAGCGTTTCGCACTAGCTAGACATTAATAAGGAGAGCGGTGTAAGATGTATAAGACAAACAGTCTCATGGATGAAAGATTACACTCGTACAACTCTTTCACTTTCAGGATGTACTGTGTTCAAAAGCTGATTAGCAAGGAGCTCAGAGCAAAGCTCAAACGTCTGACTGAATGCTGAAGTACTTCCATTCTTTTACCAGGTATATATACATCTTGTGTCATCGACAAAAGCTGCTAAAAATCCCATTGCTCTTGAGAAGGCACATACGTAAATCACACTTCAGAAACATTATTCCTCCTCCCATGGCTCAAAATGATGAATCATAAGTGTCTGAAATATCAGTTTGCTGAACTACTCACTAAAATTACTAGAACTAGAACAACTAGAACAATATGGTTGGAATAGCTGTCTGTGGCCATTTGCACGGCACACTTTGAAATCTTACTTTGGCAATACTGTTTTTGATTAAAAGAAGTCATAACAATACGTCACCGAATGCAAATTTAAGAGGCAGGGAGCAATTAAGGCACCAAAATTACAGAGGAGTAGGGGAGATGAAAAAAACAAGAATAAATGAGACAAAATCAGAGAGACCAAAAATCGAGGACAATAAAGTGAAGGGAAGTTCTCCAGGTATTTTATTCTACTCTTTAGAATAACCACACTGGCAGAACTACTTAACAAGCCTGGTGCCGCAGGGAGAGATAGAGGCCAGGCCCGTTTCTCAGCGACAAAGTTCAGACTCATTATTTCCCTTTTTCTGCAGTCATTCCTTTTTAAAGAGGCCTTCTGTGTGCTAATGATACTCTTATAAAGAGGCCCAGAGGCGAGCGAGTCAGAGATATGGATTTATGGATTTATGCCCGCTTTGGACACAGGCTTTGATCAGAGCACATTGATCTGCAGAGATTTACACCACGGCAACTCAATAAAACTCCTGCGCTCTTTCACAGAAGTGTCAGCCACTTTAGAGCCATTTGTCAAAGACAATTGCAAATCCGGAATCGGTAAAAAAGACTCTCTGGAGATGTTGGATATGTGATGGAATGTGAATACAAATCAAATTTTTGTTCTCTCTTTCTGTATTCTATTCTGTTCTATTATTTTCTGTTCTTGTGCTTAAACTTTATTTGTTAAATATTATTGCCACAATATTTCAAAAATGAAAAATGTGAAGTAAATTCCCTTCAGTGTACCTTTAAGTCATGAGTCACACATGCACTTACTGCGTGTCACCACCCCCTCCAGCCTGATGATGTTAGGGTGGTCAAACTGTCCCATGATTGATGCCTCAGCGAGGAAGTCCCGCCTCTGTTTATCCGTATATCCTCCTTTAAGAGTCTTGATGGCCACGCAGATCTCCTTCTTACTGGGCAGCTTCAGACGACCGCTGCACACCTCACCAAACTCACCTGAGGATAAAATCATGGAAAGATGCAATAAAACAGAATGAAGAGCCATTAAAAGAAACAAAAATATCTTGAAGATATACAAGTCCGGTTTTCAGTTCTCTGAGAAACACTGTAGGCATGCTATACTGCCACACCATATCGGAAACGATCCAAATGCTTGTCCATGTGTAAATCCATAAGAAATTAAGTTGCATGTGCTTAAAAAAACAGTTTTAATGAGCAGCTTATTTATGAAGATTTATATTTCAAGTCTTCATAGACCTTTTCTATCTTTAATTAACTATTTATGTTTCAACAAGGAGTGGGCCCAGTTGGTAGAAAAGCTAATTTTTAAACTGTAACCAAACATACTTACCTCGGTCTTATTCTCATAATTGTGTACATTCTGACTATGACTTGTGCTAACTATACACTAGTTGCCTCTGTTGTAGAGATTAAGGAAAGAAAGACCACAGCAAAAGGAACACTTAGTGCCAAAGATGAAGCTGCAGAATAAAAAGGATCTTAAAGTCATTACTTAACTCCCATTAATCTGGAAATGTATTTATTGGTTTTGGAGAGAGACCATTGCATAATTATGTGTTACGACCACTAATTATATTAATGACACCATGTGGAGTAATAAACTTTGAAATTGATCCACCCAAATACACAGGCCAAATAATTCCAAACTGAACAGACAGTATGGTGACTTTTCAGCTTTCTTTCTATGTCAAATTAAAACGCAGTGTGAGTTAACATCCACTCTGGGAGAGATCAATTAGCATTCCTTGCCAGTGAGGGGATGTGTGTGTTTATTTCAGCCCCCGCTTGTGTGTGTGTGTGTGTGTTCACAAGGTACTGTAAGCTTTGTAGGCAGGCTGGCCACTTCAAAGGCAGCCAGCCATGGTGCAGCTGGTGACAGGGATTTGGCTGGCCTGCAGAGGATGAATGGAGTGTGTAGCGTATATGTCTGTGTCTTTGTGTGTGTTGCTCTGTGATGTATATGCATATTGAGTGTGCTCATGCGTGGTGATGTCAGTGCTAAGACATGTGCAGATCTCTCTCTGTCCAGTACAGTCATTTCCCATAGCAGCTCTGGATCAGAGAGCATGGGTCAAACCTTGGACTTGAAGCAATGGCGTCTGGAATAACTTAACCAGAATAATTACAACCTGCCCAAATACCAAAAGCATGCCTGTCCTTTCCTGCTCTGCTCTGTTCCTCTGGCCCCCAGCAGTGGACAGACGAGTCAGGCCAATGCACCTTTTTTATGTGGTCACTCCGAGAAAGAAGATCTCGGTCTAATAAGGCTTGATTAGGGACACACTCCTTTCCTGTTCTGAGCAGAGCTAGGTATCCCACTTTGATGTTACAGTCTGACCCATGTAAGCAGAGCGGAGCATGTGTTCTGTCTTTTAACACACAATCACCGATTGGCAACAAGATCAAAGTCTTGTTAACATGTTTAATGAAGACAGATGGGGATTGAGGCAGGGATGGAGAAAAAAGAGGTATGTTGTATATTGTCCAGAGTGCTTATATGGCTTCATAAAAATCACACAGATGGGTGGTACCCTGCATGTAAGCTGACGGATAAAAATGTTTACATCAGGGCTTAAGCTTTAATGTTCACCTCTGGTGTTCAATTCAGATTTTCTTGTATTGAAATATATTCCCACTGCCATTCCTGGCTAACCTCTTTTCCACTGCATCTATAACTCTGCTCTCTCTCACTGCTCTTTGTGAATGAATCGAAATGTTCTGAAGTTTTTCCGTACATATAGATAAGTCGGTATCTACTGGTTACTAAAATCATGGTGATCATATGATCAGCATATTGTTTTAACCACAAAAAAACAAACTATTATTTCATTTACACTCACATCTGACAACACATTATATTCCCAGAATCTTAGCAAAGCCGCTTTCCAGAATAGATAAAAAATAAACTTCCTGAACAATGTATTGCTGAACTACTTGTGAGTACAGGGACACACTAAAAGAAATACACCTGGTCTCAGCTATGGGCCGTGTGCATTAAAAATGTATAGTAACCTTCATCAGTCTGAACTCAACTGTGTATGTGTGTGTGAGGGTTTTAGAAGAATAATGCAGATCTTTTCATTTAACAACTTCTCAACTGTATATCAAATATATAACACTGGCATTAATTGTATTTTATTGACCATATTAACACTCCTCATTTTTTCTTTTAACTAGCTTTAAAGTTGGAAAGAACATTTTCCCATACTGTTGCAAATTTCTACTATATCACTTTCAGCCTTACATTGCACTAAATGTAACCATTCTACAGCAGATGTCATATGAGTTAGTTTATGTAACTTTTCTGGCACTTTTAATGCTGTGTGAAATCAAAATATCACATCATATCATAGAGATAAATATGCTTTGTCTCTGATAAACACTATGAAATATGCATCGTGGAGTATAACGTAGTCCAGTGTGGAGTCAGGTATTAGACTCTCGGGCTGTCCTGACAGCTTTACAGTGTGGAGAGCTGGTGGGACTCTGGAGACCGGCCTGCTGTTATGCGCTGTGTGCTTTAGTCTCCATCTATTCTGCCTGCACTTGACATGAATCACAATGCATTACCCTCCCGTCTGCACTCCTGCTCAACTTATCAGGGCGAACATGAGGAGAGGAGAGGAGAGGAGAGGAGAGGAAGCTTGTTTTACTGTTGCAACCATTTGACATAGTTTAGGACTTGAGCATCAGGCAAAAAAAGGGATTGAGGAGAAGAAAATGAAGGAAAGAAAAAAGGGAGAAATGAGGGTGGACAGAACAACTTCTCATTTCACCAACCTTCCCTACATTATAGAGGAGTGGAGAGAAGGGACCTCAAGCTGGGGCGTTAAATGCTTTCTCATTCCCAGCTGTGCTGTATATGGCACACAGTTAAACGAGCCCGCTGCTACGAAAATGTAGATATATAGGAGTGCTACGTGCACTTCATTTTTTTCTGTGAATGCTTATGCTCTTGGTGTGTCTTTGTCATTTAAATAGAGCATGAAGGAGTAGGAAAGTAAAGGGGAGGCTCTGAGGTGAAAGCGGGAAAGAGAAGGTTGAAGAAAGGAAGAATTTATTTTTAAAAATCTGTTTTCTATTTTTATACTTGTCTTGTACACTTGTCTGGACTGACTCCTCAGTACCTGTTTTCTACACTGGTAAACTTTTGCATCGATGACCCCTGCAAACCGGTGATCTGCTCTTATCCTGAGCCAATGTATTATCATTTATGTTTCCATTTTGTTCACTGAGGTGAGTTAATTGCGTAAACTTAAGAGAATTCAGTGAAGAATAATCTAAATGGTGCCTGTGTATGCAGCAAAGTCTAGAAGGGGAATTTCATTTGTCCATTCCTACCTGCTCCCACCACTTTGTCGATGGCGATACAAGAGGCGTCGAGCTCTTTGGCAAACTCATGCACAGCCTGGCTCGGGTCCTCATATGTGTGGGGGTCCACGTACGTCCTGATACCCGGCAGACGCACTGCAGCAGCAGAGAGCAGGTTCCATCAATAAGTTACCATTTAAAAACTCTGTGTGTGTGTGTGTGTCCCTACATCCATATGTCCTCTGAACGTGACTTTAAACTTTGTAAGGAAATATCAGTTTAGTGATGCTCAGCTATTGATGATAAGGGTATACTGAACAAAACTGTGAAGATAATGCAGTCTTCAGTGTCTCTATAAGTGAGCTGAAAAATTCCCCTTTGAGGTACAGGTCAGGTTGGGCTTTCAACAGGAGGCAGTTAATGCAGTAAATCATGTGTTAGAATAACAGCGGCTCTCAGATGCTGTTAAGTTGAACAATCTGGCATGTCTCCAAGTAAAACTCTTTTTATGTGTTTAAGTAAATCTCAGTTAGAAAAAGCATGGCCAGATGCACACACAGTCATTAACATCAGCTGATTTGTGATTCAAACACACACAGTATTAGCTTTGACTAACCTTGAGAATGCATTAATGCACAAAGAGAAGACTGTGGATGAGTGACCAAAAACTGTTTCAATGTACATATGGGCATGTGAGTGTTGTTTTAAGACAGACATGAAAAATATGGACCTATTCCCTGAGTAATAAAAATGTATTTTATTAGTCCCAGTGGAGTTTTTTTTTTTATGCCCCGCATCTGACCCATCCCTAACAACTGAAGGAGTGGGCAGATGCTGTTCAGTGCCTGGGGAATTCTGGGGCTAATGTCTAGGTCAAGGTTAAAGGTAGGAGTACTCCTAGTAAATAACACATAATGTATGAATAAAGCAGTGAGGGTGAGAAAAAGAAAATGAGAATTAAGTGTGAGGAACCTTTTTTAAACCTGTTGTCCTGTTGTGTTGGCTCATATAGAGGGAAAAGCTGTTAACTCTATTACACACTAGTCTAGTTTTACATGTGAGCGAGGCTTTTTCACTCGCTGGTCAAAAATGCATCAATGGAAAGGACTTTTCTCTGGAGTAAACCCTGTAATTAGGGATCGTTTAAACCTTAATTCTCAGTACTTGCTGTAGCTGGCTACAAGAACAGTCTGAACTTGTTCCCTTTTCAGAATGAAGCCTCCAGGATTGGTTTGCAAATGGACCGAGAAACCTCCTTCTCAATATGGTCTCGGTCCGATTACTGTCTTCTCATATGACCAAACGAACCGAAGCAAAGGGGAAACCACTTCAAACTTGGACATATGTACTCTACAACAACCACTATTGGTTTAGTGGTGTGAAAATGCTCTGAGAAAAGACGTCTCCCTGAACGTAACTATCAAACTACTAATAATGTAAATACCTCTACCCTTCGACTCTGAATAGCAAAGTGCAGAGAGGACAGATCGAACCAGGCCCGGAGGAGTCCAGTACTTACAGTGGCCGTTGCCAAAGTGCAGTCTTTTCTCATCAGGATGTTTGGATTTGCTGTGGCAACAAAACCTGCCAATCCAAACAGAGAAAGGTCAGAAATAGTGCCACATCTCCCAATAAGACTTCACTCATTGGGCCAGCCTGGAGGCAAGCAAGATCTGTGTGTGTCTGTCTGTGTGTGCTGTGTGTGTGTGTGTGTGTGTGTAATCCCAGCTCTTATAAGCCAAGAGAGGATCAGTAAGTCTTATAATGAGCCGTGGATTTATACTCTCTCTGAACAGTACTGACTGCCAACTTCAGCCACACACACAGGCACACACACACACACACACATATGCGCACAATTCTTAGCCTCCTATGAACAAACTCACACACCTAAATAAATACAGAAGAGATGTAGAGGAACAGGTAAACAGTCGACACTCAAAATTCAAAATCAACTCAGGTCAAGTGAGCGGTGTGCACACCTGCCAATCAGGACGTAGAGCAGCACAGTGAGCAGGATGATGGCCACAGCGGAGGAAATGGCAATCAGAACAACCTGTTTCTCACTGGATCAATGAGAAGGCTGCTGAAGAGAGCAAAAAGTAATGAGAAAACAAATTCATTAACCTACATATCGATTTGCCTTCAATCCTGTCACCATCTATGCTTTATTATCAATATCAAATATTCATTAATGCATCATTTGATTCCATTTTTTCCATAAAACTTATAAAAAAAAAAGTTGTTCGAGTTTCTCTGGGACAATTGGTGGTATTTTCCCCAAAATAATTTGAAATTAATATACTCTTATCTCACATTACAGTAATAACTAAACAAAACTGGACACAACTGGACATTCCTTGAACAACAACAACAACAAAAACTCCTAGAAAGTCTTCGCAAATTCATAATAACATTTAATTAAAGGAGCACATGAGAGGTTTATTAAACTCTTGGTGTGCTTCAACAAAGTTCAAATACAATGGAGTTTGAATACAAATGCTGCTATAAAAGCTATGTGTTATGAAAGCTGATATTTTGTGCCAGTAAATGCCCAGATATTTGGATTTAGCTGATTTCATGGAAAAATGCTGTTATTCTTACAGCAGTGAAAATCTTTTGAAACAGCTATTGAACCACTGAACACAAAGGCTCTTTGAAGCCCTGCAGGACACAAAAATAACATGTTTAATTTATTAGTTTGAGAATGGTAACATAATCTCTCTATCAGTTATTTTATATAAAGGACAGCACTGGCCTTGTGCCCTAATCAGCAATCCCAACATATCAGTCAAAGCATATTTTCAGCTACAATGATAAATGAATTACTGCAAAGCCTCTACTCTGTGCTAAACTTACAGTCAGGGCTGGTCTCGAACTGGGCTAGGGCTGCCAGCTCCCGTGTCCAGCGGCAGTGCGAGCTCTGATCTGAAGCAGGTAAGCAGTGTTGGGCCTCAAACCATTCAGAGTCACATTACAACCCCAAACACGGATGGTGTGTAGTCTCCTGCTCCTCCTGTGAGACAAGAAGGACAAAAAGGGAAAAGAAGGGCAGAGAAAAGGTGGGAATTTTTGTGAGACAGCTAGCATTGGAACAACTTATGAATACAACATACATATACAATAGGTACAATACAACACAGAATGCATTATGTGCATGTGCATTTTCACGTACATTCCTTTACCCACAAGCTCCATGCGCGCACACACACACACACACACACACACACAAACATCTCGGACAGTTTGGCAGCTTTCTTCCCAATCCTGATGAATTATGCCCTTTATATTTATGACTTCTCTCTACCCAGTCTCACTGATAAAAACAACAGGAGGTTACACTCCAGGTCTGCATCTGGCATTGTTTCCAGATGTGGAAGGAAGAAAAGTGGTGGGAGGAAGATGCAGGAGAAAAGATAGATAATAGCCCTTTGATTTTGCCTCTGTATAGTGACATTTTCATAGTTGGAATAATAGCGGATCAATCCAGTAAAGTTGTTAGAAATTTCAAACATTTTCTGTTCTTTATGTTTGTATATACATTTTGTGCACTTTATATGTTCCATAGTAAGTTGTTATATTTAGTGACTAGGTGTAAACACCTCTGCAAATACATGCAGGAACCTCAGAATAAAAATATGCACAATTTAAAACTGCGCATCAAACATCTTTTAATACATACGATGCATAGCATAACTTTTTTGCTTGTTTTAAATATGTGTAAGTGATATTAGCAGTAATTAAAATCTATTTTTCATCACCACTTTGACAATTGCTAAATAAAGATGCTGTAATGCAGAAATCAATTAATGTGATGAACACAGCAAAGTAATGGTTAAATGCATTGAGGGCAACATAACATTATATTAAGCGGCCTTTAACTATCAAGAAGACTGACAGGACAAAAAGGCAGCATGTTACATAATGTAGCATTTTAGAAACACTCCAACAAAAATAAAATAGAATAAAGATGGTGACACTGTTACTGTGGAAGTAGCACTTTAAGCTGTATAAGACTGATTGGCATGAGAAATCTGCACAAGGACAAACTAGCCATTTAAGGAGTTAAATTATGGCTTGAACAAAATGGTTATTCAACAAATCATGTTTCTCTCTCTGTGCCTCATAGCCCATTTGAATTGTCAGTGCAAAATTGGTGAGCCCATCCATGGCCTAGACAGGCCTGTCCCATAGCCAATACTGTGCTCAATGCAGCAGAACAAACTGTTGAATGGAGAAAAATAGGACAAAGGCTGATCTTAAATCTTAATGACAACCTAATGGGGATGACTTCAACAATCCTAAAAAATGAGCTACATGTTTGCAACATAGCCAAGCTCATAAAAATCACTCAAGGCCAAAATGAGCAGAGTCCAGATCCTCATTTTATAGAGCCAGTTATTAACAGGCTCTCATTAGTAAAGGCACATCGGTATAAACACTCGCGAACACGCACATGCACAAGCAGCGTCAAAAAGAAACTTCCGCCCGTGTGGGTGGATCGAGTTTTATGGTGCACAAAGCTTTTAAACTGGTATGCTGTGAGGGAGGTAACTGATACACCAGACCTGCACACTGAAAACGCTCTGGTCACAACTATAAATCTACTTGCAGCTTGTCACTGTTCACAGCTCAGGACAGCATGTGATCCCATAAATCGTACACAGGTGTGGCGCAAAGCACCTTTGTGTGTGTGTGTGTGTGTGAGAGAGAGAGATACAGAGAGACGATCACTCAGGTCAGGCGCCTCTCCTCTATGCATCAGCAGCCTTACAGAATGTGATTGTGGTTCTGCTTGTGTGTGTGTCTGCGTGTACGACCAGAACTAGCTAAATTTAATAGCCTCTGTGCTGCCTTGTGCTTTGATAAATGTAAACAAAGCTGTAGCAAATTATATCTTATTTAACACACATTCACACACACACACCGCATACGCGTAAATCATAGATGCAAGCATACAGACCAAAAACAGGAGATGTACGGCAGAAGTCTTGTAAATACAGTGTTCCAACCAACATTCCTTCCATCTGAGACTAAATAATAAACAACCCAAATTAAGTGGATTTGAAACTCTCTGCTCTTTAGATGATGGTGATAAAACATGCAAAAACAATAAACCACAAAGTGTATTCCCACAAATTCTATTTTCTATGCTTGAAATGCCTTATCGGCTGCAGAACACCCTTTAGCTGGTTAAAGTGACGGGAAGCTCATACAGTTAACCTGGGATTTCTAAGATGAAACATCTCTCTTCTTCTGGGAAGCGCTGTCTGGTTAGGAATTCCCAAGAATCCTGGAAACATTCCTAAGAATTCCCATATATAGGTTATAGGAAGTACTAGCCGGACATAACCAAGACACTTGGGCCTTTGGTTTCTGATTGTGGTATGTGCTGGCAGAAAAGAAACAAGCGCAGAGCAAGCCAGAGGCAAAAGTGGATTGGTGGTTAATTAAAATAATGAGCTGCAAAAGTTTTCCTGGCATGTGCAGTACCAGCTACTAATATCATTAACATCCTCACAGTTTACAGAAGCATACTATTTAAGATCTGCAAAATCAGTTCACCACTTAGATCCACCAACCTCCATGAAAAAATTAAGTCATACTAAGTTGACATTTTTCTAAATAAATCTAATAATATTTAAAATATTCCCAAAGTAACTTGTATTTCTGTCATCAGCACTGTATCTATATCTTGACTTTATCAGGTTAACCTGAGTTTAATTCACAATAGTAACATACATTTAATGGGTGGCTACTCAACGGTGAACTTACGATATCTTCATCTGATATCAGCATAATGTTACTGGGACTGTCAGTCATCCGTTCAGGTTTTACTTTTAATTTATTTACAAATCTGGCAGTAGCAATGTGATAATTCCAGCTTCAAAGTGGTATTTATTTCATGTGCATTCACTCTCAGAGCTCTGCAGTAGATTAACCAACTTCCTCCTGGTTCCGTGAGTGTTATTTAACAATCCTCAGGTAATAACTATATATATTATCGAGGGTTATTTATAATACTGGCTTGTGGATGCTTCGAGTGGCTCAGGCATCATCAGGCTCAACATAATACGCTTTAGCATGTAACATTAAAGTGAAATGATCTGTGGGTACCGTGAGTGATTGTGGGTATCTATGTTTTCGTAAGCTGGCAGCAAACCCGGCATGAAAAAGTCCAATCAGCACTTAAGTTTACAGGGCACATTTGAAACTAAACACTTCCAGACAAATAATATTTTTGTTCTGCCTCATGCTAGGATTCACACTAGAAAGACCTTGTTGATTTAAATTTTGCTAACAAAATATCTCAACTTTTTCACCATCTTACATATAACAGAACTGTACTTGCATGACTTTCCATGTCGTACCCAAAAACTATTTGAGTTTTCCATCTACTGTATAAAAGTACTTTGCTTTGAGTGATGTTGTGTGGTTGTTGGCAAAATGTTCCTTTTCTACTTTAAGAGAAGCTAGAGTCATTGGTAAATTGCTGTTGGATTACATGATAATGTACACTGTGTATGTCTGTTTGAAACGTGTAAATACAGACAGAAAACCACAAACACACAAAGCAGAAAGTCGGCTGATGCTGCAAATCTGAACCCTTCTTCTTGCTAAAAAGCTCTCTTTTAAATCTCTGTCGGTCTGTTTTTGTGTCCTGTTTCACCATCCTGTTTATGTGTGTGTGGTGTGTCTGCGTGTGTATGTAAGCCTCTTCTGTCTATAAGTGAGTCATGGTGTGGTCTTGGTGTGGGAAATTTGTGCTCAACTCTTGTCCTCCTATGGCCCTGATGCTTAGCAATGCTAGAGGTCGTAAGCGTCCCTCTGCCTGCCACAGGAAGAAGACCTCTGTCCCCAGGTTGTTATAAGAGGTCTCCTAGTTGTCAGTTTATTCTTCTGCATGGAAAGAGCCCTTTGTCTGGGGTTTGAAATCCCTGGGTATATGGCTGCTGTGGAGAATCTTCTGGGAACTTGGTTTTGCGTGTATACGTGTGTGTGTGTGTGTGTGTCTGTTTGTGTGTCTCTCCTGTGTGTCCCAGTAATTCCACAGAGGCGATACTTGATTAACAGGGATCAATGCAAATGCCAGAGTTTGTCACACAGACTGTTCATGAGTCCTCTTACATTTCCCTGCCCTCTTGATGATGAATCGCCATCTGTGATGAGTGAGCATGTGTGTGTGTGACTGGAAAGCCAGGTTGAAATTAAGCAGTGAGCTCTGACCCAGTATCAGTCGTTAACTTTTCCTCGCTGTTTCCAGCCCTGTTTAACATCTTAAGTGGATGACTGAGCAGGAACAGAGTTTAGAGAGAGGAAGCAGCTTCTGTCGACCTACTAATCAAGAGATTAAGGCCACCGTTAACATTCAAGCAAACTGTGACACACACATACACACACACACACACACTGAATCTGCCAGAGCGATTAAACTTGCATCCACAGCTAATTTCACCATCAAATGTCAGCCATAGCACAGCATTGGTGCTGAAAGCCAGTGTAATTAGTTCTGCTAATTTCCCTCACAGAGGAATGGCGACCCCACAGGCGTTACTATCTGCCATAAACTGTCTCCATTAAGGAGGCGGAGGAGAGGAGGACAGGATGAAATAGAGGAGAGCGGAAGGGGGAGATGAGAGGTAAAACAGGGAAGGAGGAGGAGCAGGAGCGGAGGAATGGACACAGACAAACAAGGCGAAAAAGAGGAGATGATGGAGGAAAAGAAGTAGATGGAACAGAGGAAGGTCATGAGAATGAGAGAGGGAGGAGAAAAGGAGGAGAGGTGTTTTGGTCTGTTCTAGTTAAGATCTAGGACAACATTGGTTTCATGCCATGTTCACACAGGCTATTTAACACTTTTTAATATCCACGAACACTCATTTGGCTCAAACTAAAAACTTATGATGTAGGCTTTTGGAACAAACATAGCCAAAGAGCTAAAATTGTAGATGAGACTTTGTATTCAGTTAGTTTCATTTATGTCATCCTGAGACTGATTCTGATGTATATCATACTATCTATCAATACTAAAACAATAAGTTAAGTGAACATCTGAAAGTGAGAAACCACAGTCTCAATCAAAGATTTTTAACCCTAAACTTTCACTGTTTATACATAGAAAAGGTTAAAATCAATTCAATCTAAATTATGTGTGTGTGCTGCTGTAGCAAAGAATTTCCCTCATGGGATCAATAAAGTACATTTATCTTATCTTATCTTATTGATATGATTTTTTTGTGAGTACAACTTTTGGTATCAAATGGTAGAAAACAAAACAGTCGTTTGACATTTTGGAAGATTGCCTTTTTCTTTTTTCTTGCCAAGAGATAAATGACAATATTTCAATTATTTCATCCTATTCTACTATTTCAGCTTATGTGCCCGGAAGCGTTCATTAATAATGATGGGCGCCATCCCTGAATGCAATTCTCCTTAATACATCCATAGTTGGCTAGCCTGGCTCTGTCCAAAAGGTAACAAAATCCTCTAACAGCTTCAAAGCTCACTAATGAACACATTACATGTGGTTCCTTATGCAGCTATTCTTTAAGAAGTGCAGTTGTGATGTTACTTTGCTCATGCACATACTGTAAGCTTTAACAGTGATATAGGCAACCTTTCGCAGTATTTGATCTCATAGTCAGGATAATGCCGTTGGGTCTTTCTGGCTCCTGCCAGAACAGTGGAACACTGATGCGCGGCGTCTTCTCCTTTCTGATCACTATTACACAGAATGGAGGCTGGATGGGAGACATAGACAGAAAGAGGGAAAGTGAGCTCCCTTGCCACCCAGGTTCAGTGGGAGTTCAGTCCCCGGTGTTGCATCCTGGCAATTGTCTATGGTTCCTGTTGGGCTAATTCAGTTTGCTGAAGCCAGTGGGGCCACATTAAGGCTGTGGGGTTGCCAGTTGGAAGAGACAATGTACACCTGTCGGAAGAACTGGTATGCCTATACATATATACACAGGCTTAAAACATAGAATATTCAGCACAATCTGAGACATTTGCATTTAACTGCTGTTCGAGCAACACAGTGAATAATACTTAGGCCGAAGTTCAACTGATTCATCAAAACAAAACTTCGTCAATCCTTACTATTTAAATGAAACTGCCATGAGCAGCATTAAACTGCGAGTCGGTTGTAGTAACACTAATAAACAAACCGCAACAAGTAAACCTAAGTATACACAATCTTACATGAACCAAAATATCCATTTTGCTACAACAGAATATTTGTGTAATAACTCAAGTATTAATTGAATTAAAGTGAATGAAAGGTTTGAAATTTCTGATTCTAAAACAAGCGTACTTGGTCTTTACTAAGAGAAATTCTCTGAAGCAAAGATAATTATGCTCTTTTCACTGAAAAATACAGGAAAATAAAGTAGTTAGCAATAATAGCCGCTGCTGAACAGACAGAAAAATCTGCCAGTTGAAATTTGAGAAGCAACCAGCAGGAGGAATCTCTGGTCAATTTCATCAAAATAAAGAAAAACAATGTTATGATTGGTTACCATGATAACTGTCTCTGAGGCTGGGTGAGATTATGAAACTCCCATTCCATCATTTATTAAGTTTCACACAAAAAAAAAACATTACATTAGTTCCTGCTTATGTGCTTGAAAGCAATTTCTCACCAAGTTCAATGGACATTCTTTACTGTTGTGTCTATTGTTCAGCTGCTTTTGAAAAGAAGTTGTGCATTTGAATTTGAAACCCTCTAAACCGTCTCTTTCCTTTTCTCTCCTCTTCTATCCCCATCCCTTTCAGTTTGGTGCTTTCTCCCTCGCCAATATTCCTCGCGAACCTTCATCCATGCATCGCCCTAGCCTCGGGGGTTCCATGGTCCCAATCTAGTAATTCAGCACATCCCTCCTCTAAATACCCCTCCCCTCGTTCTGTCTCTCTCTCCTCACTCCCTTTCTCATTTCCCTTTTTACTGCTCTCTAATTGCCAGGCAGCAGGGGCCAGCCCGGCATCTGAGGCATCGACTTTTAATTTATTAAGACCACAGGAAAAAACATGTTTGTCTTTGAAATGTTCGAACCTTTCTTGATTGTGATTATATGGCTGCATAGTGTGTCTGGCACATCTGTGTGTGTGTGTGTGTGTGTGTGTGTGTGTGTGTGTGTGTGTGTGTGTGTGTCTTTTCGTGCGTATGCTTGTGTGTATTTCCGCAGGAAGTTATTTTTTCTCCTATAATGAATCAGATGGGAGAATCTGTTTCCTCCCCTCCTCTCCTCCCACTCTCCCTCTGGTTCTGATAGCCGGGTGAGGCTGTGCTTTTTATTAGCTCTGTGGTTTATGGTGGTAATGATTTACTGTGTCTACCAGGCTGCTTGGAGGCAGCTTCAGTTCCTCTCCTCCTCCTCAGCTTCTTCTTGCCTCCCTCCCTCTCGCTCTCCTGCATGTCTATTACCGAGCACTTAATTTGCTGTATCCTCTGTTTCTGTCTGTGGTTTAACTATAAAACTGATACAACATACCAGGCCCATAATGGCCTTAAAACTGACCTTCAGCATCATTCACCTGTGATGTGTGAGGGACGCCGTACAGCTATTGGAACACATCTATTTATCCACTGCTAGACTATTATAAGTGATAGTGTATTGGTAACAGTATAGTGAAGTCAATTAAAGAAATGCTGTTCAATGTCTTGAAAGCATTGCTCAAGGATTTTATACCTTGTGAAAAGTACTGCTCGAGTTATATTAATGCATAATCCATTATGATGCAGATTGAATCGCAGACTTGCCTATACATCAATTCATCATCATTTAAAGCCAAAAATCAATTCTACTTAGCCTTGTGTTTGATTTTTTTATCTCTCTCTTCCCCATCACCACAATCTTATAAATTTGGTTGTATATTCTCTTTGACTCTCCCACAGTTATTGATCATCACCACCTCAAACTTTGTAGGAATACATTATTGATATGTAGAACAGATTCTGACATGAAATATTGATGAGGTGGCAGAAACTGGTAGAATGTCTCTCTCTATATGTGATGCAAAACCCTGCCATCACATCGGTAAGCAGATAATCATAAAAACAAAAAGTTTGCCCTGCATGCAATGTGCTGTTTCTTCCTACCAAACCCATTCTGCCAAGTTCGCTGCAGTTCAACTGATATTAGACTACTAAATGTGGATCACAGTTATTCTGTTGTAGAAGTTATGACAATGGTGGAGGGCAAAGAGGAGGGGAGGAAGGGCGCTATCTGACAGCACCTTGACAGCACAGCCAGGACACACTGCTCCTTCCAGAAACACTTAATCCAGCTTTTAACGGCACAGCGTCTGTGTGTGTGTGTGTGTGTGTGTGTGTGTGTGTGTGAGAGAGAGAGAGTGGATGGGCAGATTGGGGCTTAGCAGCACTGACATACCTAATCCTTGTAAACTCTCAGGGCTGATGGAGTGTGCAGCTGCAGGTACAGATAGTCGTTGAGAGAGAGAGAAGACTGTGAGTGTGTGGTGGGTGAAGGTGGGTTGTAGTGTTAAGGTGTGTGTTTTGTGCTTTGTGTGTGTGTGTGTGTGTGTGTGTAAGCGTTGCTTGCATGCCGTGTGATATGGAAAGACGAAGATCCATGTCTTTGTGATGATCACTCGAGCATTAAAGATGGTTTTCAATATTCTGAGAGCACACACAGGCCTCTTGAATGGTGATAAGTCCTTCAAATCTAATATATATTCAGATTGCAGAGAATCCCTGATTTACCACACAGATTATAATGCTTACTCAAAAGAAGACTCAAAAGCTTTGTTAAAACTGTGTTGTCTTTTACATTTTGGATTATGTTTACTTAAATTGTGTAGCTTCATCCCCACTGACCTTTCTCCTCATAACAAGAAATGACTGAGTCTTGACTTATCTTCCAGCCCTGAACATGTGTGCACATATGCGAACGAACACACACACACACACACACAAAATCTATATTGCTACTCATTCTCATCTTGTCACTTTAAAGAGAGGTCATGTCTGGCCCTTGTCACTTATAATAGGTCAGCTGTAGCCTAGAGCAAACACATCAGACATCTGTCTGTATGTATTATCTATACACAACCTTCACATTTGCATATTTATCACACTGACAAGTTTCCTCCTTAGAGTTTACATATGTATGATTAGTGTACTTATCCTTACATGGTGTGTGTGTATACTGCATGTATGTTTGCTTATAGTCTTACAATTCACCTAAAGCCACATGTTGTATAGTCATCATTAACCCTACTGAGGACAGGAAAAGAAACTTTCACTAAGCTCTTTCACTAAAAAATGCAACATGACAATTCAGACAATTATGAAAAACAGATACAAAAGAAATCTGTATGTGTCTCTGAATGAATGGGTGCTATAGTATTATAGATACTTCAACAGGATTAATAACAGTCAGAAGTCTGACATTTCTCTGTAACTGATGAAAAGTGCAGATCAAACGAGTCAACAGGGTGCAGATGCTGTCCCAGCACAACAAAATAGGGAGAATTCAATTGGAGAAAAGCTGTGAGTTTAACTCACCTCTCTCACTTGCCAGACTAGTTGTGTGAGCATACCCTATGAAGGTCTGAGATTATTCTTATGACTGAATACTTCCTATGACTTACTGTTTAATATTCAAACTATTAAGTTAAGTTACTTGGAATTTGTTCATTTTAATTGATTGGTTGTCAAATTATACCTTTCTTGAGTTTCAGAATCACTACTTCTATGAAAAAGCCAATGCACCCATAGTAATCCATAAATTAAGTAACTATGTGAAATAAAAGCAGGAATGGTGCTTACATAATTTCAATCAAATCAAAACAAATTAGAGCTCAAGCACTCATTCCATTGCGTCAAGCCTCTCACTCTTGCCTGCCTATCATCATTGATGTGATGGATTGTGCAAGTCTGACTTGACCTTGCTGTATGACAGCTCATGAGAGAAAACTCCCATCTGTTCACTCTGCACAAAAACCACCTTCCAGGTACTAAAGTCACCTTCAGGATTTGAACAAAAAGTCCCACAGAGAAATGTGGAGACACATAAAGAAAAACAATATGGCTAGGTGTTGGTCTGGTTTGGACGGAACAGGTAGAAAGTAATGGGTCTTGTATCCACATGAAGAGAGAAATGGAAAAAGACCAAAGAGACAGATGATGGAAAGAAAACAGGGTAAATACTGAGATGCCGACACAAAAACATAAACAAAGGCAAACTGTGAGAACATGAATGGAGGGAATAAACTGATGAACTACAGAGAAACTTTTGTGCATTCCTTGTAAGAGTCAAGGGATTTCTGAGGTTTGGCGCTTTCTGTAGATTATTTTACTCTTGGAATTTCACAGCACAGCTTCCTTGTATGTATTCTTCTAAGAACCTGATGTGTGGAGAGATATTTGTATCAAAGATTGATGGGGTTTCAGAGCCCATCCTCACGTTAAGGTGTCTGTTAAAAGGATGAATTTTTTTTCTTCTCTTCTTTTTGCAAAAGGAGGAAGACATTCGATCTGGTCATTAAACAGAGAATAGCGACCTGGGATCCCGGCTTGTAAATGTCCAGGGCTGATGGTTGGAGTACATATGTTTTGGAGCATATAAACTGTTGGCCAGTTTCTTTTATGAAAAAAGGATACTTAGGGGAAGAGGAGAAGTTTTTTCTCCATGCATGACTCTCCGTACAACATTCATAAAGTGTCGGACTCCAATCAGTGATTTTGGTGGTTTGATGTGAGTCATCAGGTCTTTAAAACTCTACCTAACTTTAAAACAGGAAAAAGATGTAAAGGAAGCACTGTAATCATTTGTATATGTACTACTTAAAATGACATGTTTGTAAATATTACCAAACTATAATAAGCTCAACAAAATCTGTGGGTTGGTTCTGCAATCAGTTTCATCTGATTTCAATTTCCTATGGGTCAAATACGATCACTCCTTCATTTGTGTCTCTTAATAGTCTCAGTCGTAAAGAACAGTATATCTAAAATGTCAAAAGACAGCTGGGCTTTGACTGGATTTTAAGGGGATTCATACATATCTAAGGCTTATCATGCAGTAGTATCATTATGACCATCAGACCGTACCGTACCATTAACACATTTATATTGTTTGATGATAATATGTGAGCGATGAGCAGAAAACAAAATGTCTGGAACTCACTATCAGACAGTAGAAGTGGTGATATAAAAAGAACAAACAAACGTTAGAGGCCTTGACATTTTTATAATATTTTTTGACATGTTTTATGCCCTTATTAGATAGCAATAGTGGAAGATGACCGGGAAAGCGAGGGAGAGATGCAGCAAGTTCCTCAGCTGAATTCAAACCAGGGCCTTTCTGGTTTCTGATTGACATCTTAACCCCTAAGCCAGGGTGCTCCACTTGCAACCAAGTGAGATACATTTTGTTCATGTTTCTTTCCATACTCTGTAAAGGATTAGGTAACAACAAGAAGCGAATAGTGGGGTAGGGATTAGGGATTTGATATGTGGTTTTTAAAATAGGGCTTTTAGTATGTCTGATTGTTGAGTACATGCCTTTAATATCCATGTATGTAACCATCTGTTGTGACATCTTACCAACGGTTGGTGGTGATCCTGGCGACACATCTGCCTCATCTTTGGTGCCAGCGGCGACACACCGTTCTGCGGCAATCTCAAATGTGTAGTTAGTGTGAGCTGTGGGTGACCCACTGTCACCGTGGTGTTGTAAGAGCCCGTGGCTCTTGGCGGCGAGCGTTGTGCTCCGACAGAATTTCCCGCCGCGCTAAGGCGCCACCGTTACTGCCGTTAGCAGCGGCGCCCGCGGCAGCGCTTGCAAGTACAGTAAAGGTGATGTCCTGCGCCCGCCAGTGTCCTCGGCCAGCTCGGTCAGGATGACTGACGTCCTGGGTGTGGAGGAGATCACATTTCGAGGAGCTGAAGGAGGACCTAGTAGACAGAAGAGGAAGATGAGGTGAGGTTGCACAATGTACATAAAACTTCTGTCATTGTAGTCTAATTATGAAAATCAAGGGTTGAGTCAATATGAGTCTGTGTATGTACAATGTTAAAAATGAGTCTGTTTTCTCTCTCCCTCTTTTGAATCAGTAAGAAAGAAAGGGCATGTACAACTTCTTCCAGAACAGAAAAAAAGAGTCTGTCAAAGTTAGACTGACATATAAAAGTAAAAACGTCTTATTACAAACTGATCATTCTGAATATTTCAGATTTTATATCAAAGTATGACTATGATACAAGGAGGACAAAACATAACTGCCAAATAACTCTGCTGAAAACTTGAGCCAGAGGGGAGGAGAGAGTGAAATGGGTGGATGATGAATTAGAGGATTGCAGCCCTCAGATAAAGTGCTTTGTTTGGTTTGTTTGACTTGACAAATTTATACTCTCAAACTATGCATGGATCAATCTGGTGCATCATTACAGACTTTGACGTGTTTATTACGAGAGAAATCAAAAATACACCAGAGATTAAGGTCTCATGTCTCATAAATCTTAATTAATACCTCTCCAAGAAATGTTTAAGTTGTAAGAAATCATTTAAAAGCAATTGAATATATATGGGCACAAAAAAGATTAATCTTAAAAATCAGAAAATGAACTCCAGACACCAGTTGAACAGATAACAATGCTTACAGTTATTGATACTGTTCAGTAAAACATATAGTGAATGAATAAGTATGTGCATATAAGGATCATGCTACATCAATTCCATTGTTAAAAATGTTTATATCAGCCTAATCTGCTTGAGATACTTGGATGTGAGACTGTTTTCTTTAACAGTAATCTAGACTGACAGTCATCTGGCTGCACACATACGTATCCACTGGTCACATCGGTTTTGGACCTGTAATTCATCAGATATTACCTGCAGGCATGCATGGCGACATGTAGGCAATCATATACTAATTCCATATGTCAAAATAATACATAGACATTAGGATTAACCACGTGACATGAATTATGGTATCTAAGAACTGAGGATGCATCTGTAATCTCAATATGGCTCACTTTTATGCTCTTTCCAGCAAAGAATGATCACTGGAGCTTTCAATTTTGAAAAAGTGGCTGCACAGTGACTTTCAGCAGGTACAATGGTGATGATCAGTGAGGCGGACCAGCATTTTGTGAGTTTCTCTGCTCATTTGGGGGCGGTGCCGTGGGATGTGCAAGGGAATGCATTAATGCAGTTTAATTGGTGGAACTAATTCTTGGGCGTGACAAACTATACTTTATCCACTGTTAAGACAGCCTGTTACAGAAATGTCTCGTGATGAATACAACAGGAAATACTTTTTGGTTAGCAGCTTTTTTCTATATTTATGAACAATATTCTCATTTCCCGCCCCTCATACATATTGCTACCAACATTTTCAAATATCCAGAGTCGCTCTAAGTAACCTCCCTGTCACACCGCTAACAATAAAACCCCTCTTCACCAGGATAATCGCGATCATTATCTTCCTAACAACTTATCTATTCATTTGCAGCCTCGTTGCTCAATCTGTCCCAAGAGAGTGGTAGATTGAAGCCAAGATGGGTGAATAATCACAACAGGGACCTGCAGTGGCTGTCATTCTAATTAGGATTCTGTTCGTGGCTGTGGTCGGTTGCATTTTCCACTGTTCTCCACACGGTGAAGACTTTTCCCCCCTTCTCCTAGCCCCTTAGTAGCGGATGTATTCATGGTCTGACATCAGGAATACAGTGAGTTTATAGTTTTATGGGGAATGCATTTTTGGAAAGCTTGCAGGAGGCATCTGCATCTGCAATCATTTGCATCAGATGGAACAAAGAGAACCATGTAGGGAGCAGAAAAGGTGATAAAGGTTCTTGGGCGGCCGTGGTTTTCGGTGATCTCTAAATAACACTGTAAAAACACTGTTGAACTATTTCATTAGAACAAGGGGGATTTGGATACAGATCCTGAAGCTTCTGGATTCAGTTGCAGGTAGACAGTGTGTGCATATACAATACATGTAATGCCAAGAGCTTTTTACCGTATATACAGTATGTGCAACACAATAACGTGTTGTTATGTGACTTTGCAAGGAAGGGCTGTATTCCCCAAAACAGAGTGTAAAGAAGCATTTGAGAGCATTTAAAACATCAACGATAAGCAGCTCTATGACACAAAGGCTAAGAACGGGTTTCACTGCATGTTTTATGGGCTAATAAGGAAAGAAATCTCCCACCACATTGGAAGGTTTCCTCTGGTCAGATATCAGGACATAAAACCCATGAGAAGCTGGTCAGGGAGGAACCCGCATCATATGAGGGCACCACCCCAATCCTGTTACAGTGCACAACCAAAAATGTTGTGCTAAGCACAGTGTTATCACACAAGGCACATGCACACACACTTACGGGTACTGCGCCATGGAGGGGTCTCCCTCCCAGGCGCGGAGTAGTTTTTCTCACAACCGCAGTGCAGCGGCCCCTCATGGTGGGAGGCTGTGAGGCGGACACTTTGAACCTCCCACGTTCCCAGTGTGGATTTGTAGAAACCTGCCCTGCACACTGGAACAAAAAGAACACAGACGAGATACATGAGGCATCATGCTGAGCCAGCGCGATGACAGATACCCTAATGGCATTTTTTCTTCAGAGCAAGCTACAACAAAAGCAAGTAGGAAAATGAAAGATGGGGAATCTTTAATGCACTCACATACATAAACAAACTGAGAAGAGGACTGAATGTAAATTTTCTGTTCGTAACAAGAATCCGATGAGTGTTGGTAAAAAACAATAATTCTCTGAAATATCTTTGTCTCTCTTCAGCTCTCTCTTCATCTCTCACCGAGAGGCTCAAACACCAGATAATGCTGGGTGTCCCCTCAGATAAAGGCTGTTCTCTCTTTAAATATCTGGTATTAAATCTGCACTCAGCAACTCTTTTAACTCCTACTCACCCACAGGTCTCTGTTGCAATCTGTGCAAGTAGGGTGACACTCCACCTATGTAAAGTGTTCCGTAATAGCGTGTGTGAGTTTGTGTATCTGTGTGGGAAGGAGATCAAGGGAAGAATTATCAGGCAAAAAAAAAAAAAACAACTTGCCTTTATATTATTTCTTGTTCTCTATCAACTGGTTATCTCCCCTTTAATCTTATTCCAGCCCCACAGGCTGAAACCCACTTGTCATCTTATCTTCACATGATAATGGGAAAAAAAAGCATTTAAGTCTAAAAGCCTCTCTAATGCTTAAGTCATTTTCACTGTACAGACAAGGAGGGTTTAACATAATTTGCCACTGTACTTTCTAATGTCCAGCACATAGTAACTAAATTTACATAACACACACCACAGCTGCCTTCAGCCAATAATAAATATGGCAGAACTGAGTGTCTTAAACCTGACTGCTTAATGTTTGAAGCAGCGTCTTGATAAACTATTATTAGGTAAAATATTACATTTAGAATGCTTCAAATTAAATGCTTCCCATATAGACACAAGCAGGCTAGTGTTGATTAATTATACAAAATAGCAATCATATTTATTACTAGAAAATGGGATGTGGGTGACACTGATTGGACCAGACCTTCTTTTTTTTTTTTTTTACTAAAATGCAAACATGGAACTTTTCAGGAATCTGACACTGTTGCAGACATAGTCAAACAAAACAAACAAAAGACTTGTTCTTTCTATCATCTCTCCATCTCTCTGCCTGCCTCTGTCTCTCTCTCTCTCTCTCACACACACACTCTGTCTCTCTCTCTCTCTAGATTTAAAAAATGGCTAGCAGCAACAGCAGCAAGCCAGCAGAATGTGTGGGCTCAGCAGAACAGGTCTGACAGATCCCAGTGGTGGACAACACGCTCCTGCAAAAGCCAACACTGCTGATACTACTGCCATATCCATCACTGACACTGGCACAGCAAGGTCCCCACGCTGCACGAAATACTCCACTACCTCCCCTCCGCAGTGTGTATGTGTGCGGGTGCATGCGTGTGTGTGAGAGTAATAGAATGTGAAGCAGGTTTAAACAGCCCAATATGATCCTACTGATGGAATGACAGCCACAACACTTGCTGACACACACAAAACAGACCACCCTGATTGGAGGACACACCAGGAAATTAGACTTGACAGCCAGCACCGCCAGCCAATCAGGCAGCAGAAGCAGCAAGATGACTGCTGTGTCAGCAGAAATGCACCACAAACATAAAACTGAGGTGTGAATAAACAGACAAAAATTTTAAAGTAAATTAGGAAATTATAGCAGTGGCAGACGGCGTCTTCCTTTCATCCCTCTATCCACATATAACCTTTGACAAAGCAGACATGTCAATGTACTCATTGGACAGTTAAACCACAGGGCTAGAGTCCAACTAGATCCATTTCACTACCATATAACTCCTCATTGTTCTCACTGAAGATTAGAAACTAATCAATTATGGAGATATGTATATTTACCAAAGAAGTTGAAAAATGTTTTTGGTTTCATAAGTCATATTTTTTTTCTCCCTCAGTTAAAATTAAACAGATAAAGACTGATAAAATAGATCAAGACAGCTAATTCATGTAAAAATGCACAGTTGTGGGGCTTTTTGAGTCTAGATAGTTTTTAACAGTTTTTTGACAACAATTGAGCTCAGCTATGAGCTGTAACAGGGTTTGGCTACATCATAAATATTTGTTTGTGGGATAAATTGGTTTATACTAAGAAAAATCATCTTACTATGCTCGGATGAATGACTCTGGCAGGTCAACACTCCACAAACGTTAGAAAAACAGCATCATTTCCCCTTGAAAGTTAAAAATATACCAGGGACTTTTCAGTGCGTAACACAGCCGTGAAACTTATTAGGCACAGAGTGGATCTCATAAACTTTCAATGCAAAAATTAATAACCAAAGCTGCACTTACGGTATGAGCTTTTCATGTGACAGTTAGTGATATGTTGTATTTTCACGACCACAACCCTAAAAAATATTTTTATAACAGCTGGAAATGGATAATAAAGGTCCTGTTTCTTCCCTGTGTGTCTGCCAGGATAAAAAGCAGCTCTGACAGAGGCTGATGGTAAAATCAGATTTGGCTCGCAGGAGGTTAACTCCTCATCTAGGGGAGAGCCGGGATGTGTTACACTGACATTCACCAGCAGTGTGTGCAGGGGCATGAATGGATAGAATGATACTGTGTGTGTAGAAGCATATGTGTGTGTGTCTGTCTGTGTGTGTGTTCCCCAGGAGAGGAAACACAGCACCTCTTAAGATGACAGAGTATGCGTGATTAATTAAAAGATGTGTGTGTGTGCGTGCATATGTGCGTGCATGTGTGTGTGAATAACACTTACAGAGACACACACACACTCACAAGAGCATCACTGCCTTGACAAATAGAGAGAAAATTAAATATTTGCAGAAGAGAAAAATATGAAGGTTATCCCCCATGAATCATCTTTTATTTATTTTCAAATCAATAACAGCAGCAGGAACAGCATGTAAGGACTGTATCACTGTCGCTGTAACAAAGTCCTTCCTTCCCTTATAACGTCTTTGGCTATAAGTAGTCCTTTGTGATATACACACACACACACACGCAGACACACACACCACACACACAAGACACACTTAAACATGCATTCAAGTTGAAATTCTTGCAAATACTCACACACTCAGGGGTGTAACACACTGTCTTGCTACCTTCTACATCATGGCTGAAACACAATCTCTTCATTCACAGAGCAATACACACTTAACATTTACACACACATGACACATGTGCACGCATATACAGCTGCAGCTGCCACATGAGATGGTGGTTGTAAAATAACTGGGGCTGCAATTTGCTCGATCAATGGTCTAGGTCATAGGACACCCTCATCAATAATTAACATCACTGCTGGATGGTCGACTGATCACATGCAGTCCCTCTTTTTACGACATGTGAAAACCCGACCTGACCTCAGTGAGACCAGATTTTGTTACAATGCATCTTTTAAAAGGGACCAGCTTCAAAGGATTTTAAGACAACAAGAGGAATTTATTGTCCAAATGGGTGATTCTGAAGTAAAGATATTTCACAATCTCATGAGTGTTTTTTTAAATGGAACCTAGAATCTGTTTGTGATTGATAGCTACAACCCAGTCACACACAATATTTTCAGTTCTTAAAGTCTAGCAATACAGTCATGGTCAGTGACAGCAACTTTTGAATCACTAATCCATCGCATGATTATAATCTAATTAGAAGCATAAATAGGCTTTTATTAAAATACAATGTAATTATCAGAAAACTGTGAGTGAAATTAAACTCAGCTGCGTCACTTCTCACATGACTTGTGACCTCTTGACTTCACTTCTAACTTGTAAATTGATTGGTGCCACATAGGGGAAGTGGGAGAGTGCTTCTGCCCTTGACCCCGATCTTTGTTCCAGCTTAATCCAGAGCTCCAGTCTTGGTCTTTCTCTCTCTTTCCCCATCACATAAACACACACACACACTTACACACAGGTTCAGTCTTGCTGCAAACAGAGCTGGAGCAAAACGGCGACCCAACAATTGATTTCCTGTTTCCATACCACCTCCGCCTCTTTTCTTTTTAAATCCGACAAGATCGCAATGACTTTCACTCCCTCTCTCCTCCCCCTCCATCTCCCTCCGTCTCCACCTCCCCTTCATCCTGCCCTCCCTCCTCCAGCTCTTTTCTGTGGCTTTCCCTTCTCTTTCTGTTGCTCCATCCTTCTTTCTTTAATTGGAATAGCTCTCTTTGAAATGGAAAAGTTATTTACTTTGACAGCTCAGGCATTTGGCTGGCGGTCTTATCCGGAGCCACTTGTAATGTTACTGGAAACATGGCAACAGTAAACATCTCGCCCCCTGCCATGAAATCCCCCTTTGGGCCAACCAGTAACAAGTAACAGAAATTTGGAAAAGGTCAACGTCTTTCATAAAGCCATGGTACAGTTTGGTGGGAAATTTTCACAGGCTAATAATCATGTCATTCTATAAAAATACTGCGGGCACATTGTTGACTAATGAGAGAATACATTAAAATCCAAGCATAGCTGCATTTTCAACAACGCAACTACAAGAATCTGATTACCATCCATCTGAATATCAGTGGAGAGTTTAGTTATTAAATAATAATATGTTTCAAATAGAAATTTACACTTAATTTTAGCACAAAATATTGAATATCAGCAGTTACAATACACAAATATCATCATCTGTATTAATCATGTGTCATAAACCTGCAAGAATTAACCTTAAGCACATGTCATGGAAAGAGACACGCTGAGATACTGAAGGCTCTAATTCATGACTATATTACTCTTACACACAAAGTGACACAGCCATCCATTATGCAGAATTACAATCAATTTGTTGAAGCTAATATGTCTTAACCCAATAAAATGAACTCGTTTTTGTCAGACATATAAATGAAAGCAATCATCAGAATTGATAGGTTGTGTCTTGGGGCAAATTGCGACGCATTCCATCTCTCTTATGTTCAATTATTGTGTCATTTGCCACAATAATTACATTGGGAACACACTGGAGTTTATTCATGTGTCCGCATGGCAAACCAACGTGCTTTTGCCTGCCAGCCTGAACAGGAAAGTGATTTGGTGCATCTGTGAGCCTCCTGAGCCCCCAGAGCCAGTATCCATCAACTGGATGACACATTATCGGTCCAAACTAAACCTTTAAAATAATTCAGTTTAGTGGAATGTGATGAGAGCTGCCAAATCTAATCAGAATATAACAAAGGCCTGTAATAGGCTCTCAGCTCTTAAGGTCGTAATTGCAGAAGATTTTGTTCTGTGGTTGTTTCAGCCCTGTGCTGGCACTGCATATGTTGGAAGAAGGATCAGGTGGGATATATCAGCAAATTCAGCAGTATTTTGCAGTTTCTTTGATGATTTGTTAGAAATCTGTATGTCTGTGTAGTTCCCAGTAATAACTTAAATTCATCACTTCTAGCTAGAACATGGTGGAATGGGCACGCTGTAGATCAAGGTTAAACGATAAAGGAGTTAAAAGGCAGTAATCTCTGTGAAATCTTTGCACCGTTTCACAGAATGAGCTCATCACTGATACATTTGAAAATGGAATTCCCTATTACATTTCTGTTATTACAATACAGTGGTTTCCTTTGTCATGATCATCAAAGAAATCCAAATTTGTATAATGACATGGTTAAAATTGTAACAATGTGGCATCACTGATTCCATGATTCCAGATGTTTCTCTCAAACTGTTGTATTTTAAACTTAGCCTAAGTTCAAATTTATCACTAAAATTAACCAATAAACCAGCTCTGTGGGCCACTAGATCAATTTCTGACCCTGATGTTCAGTTTTATCACTGCCATGACCCTATGAGCTGCATTTTTGGCAGCCATAGAAATGAAGCACTTGGCTTCATAAGCTGAGCAGCGGAGGGCCAGATTGGAGTTTGTGATGCTAACTGCAGGCTAATGGCCTGGAGAGACCCAGCTATTCAAGTCTGTTTATCTATAGACACTCAAAGAGACTCTTCTGCTGCCTAGATGCACTGTTTGTGTGTGTGTGTGTGTGTGTGTGTGTGCGTGCATGTGTGAGTCCAGAATACTAATCATTAAACCACACAACCACCAGCAGTTTCTGACTGTGTGAAAGAAAGTTGCCATGTATATGTGTTTGTGTGTGTGAGTGTGAGTGTGTGTGCGCGCGTGTGTGAGTGCACGCACAAAACTGGCACAGTAAAGCTTAATTAAGTGATTTGATCCAAGACTGATTTGCATAATAAAGAAGCCTGATGAGGAGGATAAGAGGAGGACGAAAGGAAGTTGAGGGAGATGAAGGGAGGTAGAGGAGGAGGATGGGGTCAAGTGAAAGAGAGGAGGAGGAGAAAGAGGAGGAGGAGGAGGAGGTGGAGGAAGAGGCTCAAGGTGAGGAAGGTGTACAATACTGGTATTGACGCAGAAAGGAAACACACGTTTGTAGGTAGAAGCACTCCACAACCAAACCACACGGGCACAATATCATATTAACAAACCAAATACTGTGTGTGTGTGTGTGTGTGTGTGTGTGTGTGTGTGTGTCTGTGCTTCAAGTTATTATACCTTAAGCAACCTACGATAGGGTTTGTGAGATGTGAGATGATACATCTTTCTCACTACACTTCTGTACAAAATTAAACTTAACTATGTCCAGTCAGTTGGTGACAATGTTGTGTAATCAAACAAGCGGCACAGCCAAAGTGTGCTGACTGCACCCAATTACATTTTCATTGCAGCAAATATTGGCCTTCATATATCGGTCTAACCTTGATGAAACAACAGGAGACTCAGCTCTTCTCTTTGTTTAATTCCTCTCTCTTATGTTCACAAAAGCCCTCCTCAGTTCAAGGGGAAATTACCAGAATCAACACATCAGATGCCAATTAAAATAAACGTATGTGCTGAGCTGCTGCAGTGTGGTATAACCCTGAGATCCTTTAAATCTAATAAAAACATTAAACATTCAGGGGCTTGGAAATTACTCAATCCATTGGTCTTTTTTTTCTTATACATTTTTACCATATATTACTGTATATAAAACATCATCTTTTATGAGTACCCTAATGATTTCATTAACATTTCTGTTCAGAATGATTTAAAATGACACATTTTCACATTGTTATCACTGATAACAAACTCAATTAAATTTGCTCTCACTTTGTTCAAAAGAACAAAGTATCAAAAATATATAAAATTTGAAGTATACCACATGTGGCCCCCTTAATTCTGAATAAATAGAGCATAGGAGTGCAGTAGTTGTTCTGTTACCATTGTGTGTGTGTGTGTGTGTGTGTGTGTGTGTGTGTGTTGGGGGGGGGAGGGAGGGAGAGAGGGAGAGAGAGAGAGAGAGAGTAAAGCTGCTGTTATGTGAAGGACAATAAATTGGGGCAAAACAGGGCAAGTACTGTACAAACTCCCCACATGCAGAGGCATGGATCAACTCCCCCCTGTATCCATCAAGGATGCAATAACAGTTTCCTACACCCTCCACACTCCAGAGATTAGCCAGGTCAGTAAGAAAATCCAGGACAACCAGTATGCCAGCACAAACGCAGTCTCCAAACACACTTCCAAACACATTCTTTAGCACACACATAAACACCTGTGACAAATTCATCTGTCCTTATCACGCATCTGTCCGAGTTACATATTGATCACTTTGTTACCCCAAACTGTGTGCGTTACAGAGACAGATGGCTGAAAGGAGAAAGAGAGAGAGAGAGATGCTGAAAGCAAGGGGGGAGAAACAGAGAAAGGCAGACAGAAGGAGAGATAACGGAATCACAGTCAAAAGTATGAGAGGATTTTATGGTAATATAGTGAGTTGTTTGTTTCTCTCTCAGTCTTTGAGTTTGTGTCTTCCTCTCTCTTAAACACACACATGCACACACAGTCCTCAGTGCATCAGTATATGAGGAGCATTCCACTTTTATTAATAAAATCTGTTTGCCCTATTTAGGCCATGACACAGTACCACTACCACTGTTTTCTGACCAACAACCTAGAACGTGTGTGTATGCCATCTGTGTGTGCATTATTATGGTCCTTTTCGGCCTCTTCATGCCTCTCACTTGCCCAAACACACACACACACACACACACACACAAACACACATTCCACTGTTAGACTGCCTGGAAACACACTGCATGTCGTAGCCTTTTTAACCAATTTGGCTCAACTCATCCCCTTTACAGAACTATTGTGCTGCTTTGAATAGCACTGATAACCAGCCATATTACAAACACACATTCCTTTACAAACACTAGCTGTCTCGTCATCTTGGTGATTTGCTGGCCTCGCCATTATTACCATAATCCATGGTGACAATAGTAGCCAGTAATATGTATCATGTCCTCGGTGATACAGGAAAACTGAGGATGTACAGACAGGACAGGTTATAAGACATTGAATTAAAAATTGGCAAGTAAGTTTAGACAAGTGTGCTTCACAAAGAAATTCCTTATATAAGTAAACTATTACTGTATCTACCTTCTTACAAGTCCATAACCTCATCTTGTTACAGTAAAATCTTAAAGATTGTATGCTCTCTTTATGATTGTTTTTTCTAACACAACTGAGACCAACATTCATTATTGCTATTATCACTTATAGAAATTTGGTAGTTATTCCAGCTCCATACTGCAGCTGTCAATAATATATGAATATGTATATAAAATATACATATATATGTGTGTGTTTGTGTTGTGTGCTCAACCCTGTCCTTCTGAGACAGCCAACACCAGAACAGTTTCATTGACCACTGCCAGACAGGACACGCTCTCTACTTTAAGAGAAAATAGGTCATCTATGCAGCTGGACACACACACACACACATACACACGCACACAATGGTGCTAACTCAATGTCAATCAGCAAGACTTACAAAAATTGATGTTGTGCTTTTGTCCACTGATGCAGACAGCACTGATAGCAAACAGTGCACTACTCTCAACCTCAATATTAATGACATTATCAAATATGTGCTAATACACAAACCTATTCTAAAACGTATGTGCAATTGTAGTCTATAGAAACTTTAACAGGAATCAGGTATAAAGCCACATTTTTATGATTTGTCTGGTTTATTGAGTTTGCTTTTAATGAGTGTTATTTCCAAACTACTCCTGTTCTATCTGTATATTCTTCAGTCAGGTAAATACATTGCATGGCTACTGCTAGGCTATGTTTCACTCATTATAGCCCCTGAATCTTTATTTTCTTTTTTTGTGAATAAACTTACGGTTTCACGTCTATTAAATATGACTTATGGTCTTACTCACTTTAGGGTCCCTCAGTGTTTATTGTAATTCTGACGATAAGCGTCCATATGGTTGCTGACACAGGCCTCAGTCAGGAGAAGTTACTTGGCCTGCTGCTGAGATCTGGGTTGAATTTGTAGTAAAGCCCACCAGGGAAGACCACTTTCACTGCTGGGTACCTGAGGACAGCTGAAGGACACACAGATACACACACACACGCCAGCTTATGCTGACAGACACCACTGTTTCGGGCGTGGCCACTGCCATGTGCTGAGGCCCCGACCTCCACCCTTCAGACAACATGACGTCTGGCTTTTCATATTGCCTGATAGCCTCTCACTGGGATCTGCTTCCAGTTCAGACTGGAGGTGGATTATGTATTTGAATACAAGAGAAAAACAAAACATTGGTTTACCTTTTGTATAAATCCTTGTGAATTTCTCCTTATTTAGCATAATCATTAGGGATTATCTGGATGAAATTTAATCTGTAAATACTGACTGTTTCTCAAATTAATTTCTGATAAACATTTTGTGGTTTTCATAATGAATATTGTGTGGACTGCAGATGGTTTCATTCGGAAACAAATAATGAGTATACCTGGTGTTCTGCAGCCTGACATATATTTATAGATATCCATAATGATTTATCTACTAATTTCCATGTATAAAGCTAAGACTATTTCACTTCAAGAACTTTCTATTTCATGCCTTTCAGTATGTTTACTTTCCTCACATTAAAAACATAGCATACTAAGATTGTTTAGTTTAACAGAACACATATTAGGCAGCAGTGATCAGGAGGTCGATCTAAGTCCATCTCAGGACTCATTTCCACATATATACACGGCAGCCGCGTTACCTTATCTTATTAATCCACCAAACCGTCTTTCACATAGCATATCATTATTTCTCACCTTGAAACTGAACATCCACCATAGATCTCTAACATGTGAAGGTCAGAATGTATTTAGGCCTGAGTTCCTCTGTGTGGTTCACTGGTTGACTAACCAGGACATCTGCATGCAGCAGGGAATAAAATGAGGGGCAAGTTGATCAAGGTTGTATATGACTAATAATCATATTCACGGCTCCATGCCAGTGTGCAGCTCCATCATATGCAGTGTCTGATGTATCCTCTCATCAGTACTTTGTTGCATATTTCCCAGTGACGTTTCTGACCTGTGACATTCTGTTGTGTGAGCAAATAAACAAAAAACAAAAAAGAAGAAGCCAGACAGGGTGCTGAGTTGTTCTTGGAATGCTGTATGCTGTTTTACTATTTGTCATGGAGAGATGCATCTGTTGGATGACAGTGTGGAAGAGACAGCATTTGGCTGCATATTTGAACTTTATATCTCTTTTCATTACACATTGGAAAAATGTTAGTTCCTGTGAAAGTCCTCCAGCCTGAGCGACCACATGGGACGTTTACTTCTACCCTTTACAGTCGACCCATAAGAGCGTCTCCTGAAATAACCTAAGCGGCCATGCCATGTTCACTCTGTAAAACCTGCAATGAAACCCGTCTCACCCCATTTAAAAAAGCTAGAGACTTATAGTGTCTTCTAATGGTCTAAATCCTGTTTCAGAAGCTTTACTCACCCCGAGAAAAACCACATTCAGTGGAACTGGATTTGAAGTTTAATTTTTTATAAAAATCATATAAAGCTATCAGGTGCAAAAGCTTTAACAAAAATCATTTTAGTCAAACTCTTCTTTTCCCACAGTCTACAATTTGATGAAAGGCTTACTATCTAACTGCCCACATGAACAGGACACCAGCAAAACCAATCAATTAACTCTTGCTCAGGAAAACTCTCCATTCTTTTTAGCATCAGTGGTTAGCCGTATTGTTGGTTCATGTTATGAGGAGTGGCAAGAGCAAGAAAGGCTCTCACTGCTGTCATTCATCAAGGAAGAAAGTGGACATTCATCATAGGGTTACTAAAGAATCCTGTAAAGAATGGGCTTCCACGGCCCATTTAAGCTCAAACCACAATTTCAGTACTTTTGTGTATTATCTTAGTATTAAGCAGCATTATTAAGGAGCCAAGTATATTGTTACTTTCAATTTGAGAAATTATTCACAATTAGTGTAATGGCGAATATTTGGAAAAACACAAAGCTGGCTGGACAGTCTTTTTCTCCATCACACACACACATACACACACGCACACTAGTGTCCCCCTTAATATTGGGGCCAGTGACAGGCTGAAAGGCGAGAGTGATGGATGGGCAGGGCTTAATCACCTTTAATCAGCTCCGTCCTTGAATAATGATGAACAGCCTATTTTACACACAGAGAATGCAGAGAGAGGGAGAAGCTTTGAGAAAAGATGTCTGTCACATACTCTTTGTTGAATTCATAAGTAGCGGCAGATGCCATCCCTCCTCCTCTGCTTTCACTCCATACAACCACTTAGTCAATGCAGCACTTTCACCTCTTACAAGCTACATGCGGTTGAGTTTTCCTGCTCAGCTCACGCATCTTCATCCGTGTATCTTTACCATATAACAAAATAAAGTGACAACAGTCGATGCCTTCATTTAGCTCAGCAAATGCAAGACGGAGGTGTTGTTTTGTTATGTGACTGCCACTTAAGTATAGAAATTCCACAGAAAGCAGAGACAGAAATATACTGCAGCTCTCAGTAGCAGGCGCTGTGAATGCTAAAACATGCCCTCAGCACTCCAGGAGTAAAAAACATTCAAAAGTTAAAAAATGTCATTTCAGCTACGTCTCTCCAATACCACCAGGTTGTATGTGCTTTGATCTTTTGCATCTATGAAAAACAAAGCACACAATTTATGAATAGCACAGCAAATTTCAGGGGACCCAAAATGTACAAATAGCAGTGAATAAGATTTTTTTTCTCCATCACCTAAAAGCAGAGTGAGCCCCAGCCATGGCCTCATCCTCTTAACTCCTCCCACTCTCCAATCAACCACTCAAGGCTCTGCGTGGTTGACAGGCAGCTGAGGGGCAGCGCCGTCAGGCAAAGCCTGAAGCGTGGGGGGCCTGGCGGGGCGGCTGGGCCCCAGGACAATGCCATTACAGTGGGGATGAGGACTGCATGAATGACCTGAGGAAATCATGGGGCCAGCAGGAATGTTCTCCCGCTGGGCGCACACATGGTATTTCACTCTACAGCAGGGTGATAACCCCCACTCTCACCAATAACAGCCACCCAGAGCAGTCCATCATTAAAAAGAGAGCTGGTCAAGGGTTCTCATTGCATGAAAATGCAGAGCATAGCATGAATACATGTATGCAGAAATATGAAATCTGGACAGAGTTCATGATCTTTACAGACTCCCTTTTGAGTTCATCAAGGATGTGCATACACATTGGACCTTGCGCTCTTTCTAGATGACTGACTTATTCAGTGTATGTTATATAAAACTTCTCACTGTCATGATGGTGCTCCAATGTTTCCCTTTAAAATACAAAGGAATTCATTTAAACAGTCAATACACAAACACACACTATAGTAGCTAAACACTAAAAAGTGATGCTTTTACTGAACACCTGCAGAAACTAGCCATCACCTATCTCCATTTCTCCCCACAGAGTAGCCAGCCTTCCATTCCAATTGACAAGAGTGCGTATTTGTGAATGGCCTCCCACTGAAGGGGACCCTGAGCTCCATGTAGTCTCATGTGGCCCCATGGTTTAAGCCTCAAAGGAGCCAACAGGAGCATGTCACCACCCCATATAGACTAACCTATAGTATGCGTTACCCACTCTTCATTGACAGCAGCCACGGGTTACCATAGTTCACCGGCTGACAATAGTCTTGAGAGTCAAAAATCCATGGACCTCAAACTTTTGTTAGAGGGAAGGATAATCCAGCAGGCAACAGGTTATGGATACCAATACCTGCATAATAAAGCATGTATTTTTTAATGATGGAGTAAACTTTGTCTCCCATCGATTCTACATAAAGGTCACAGTCACACTCGATGCCTTAAAATGATGTTATTTTCTCTATGGAACACTGATTCCGATCAGACTGCATTTTTCTCCACTGAGAGGCATTTCACTGGTGCAAGGCAACAGGCTGTCAGTCACTGGAGGACTACATGTAACTACCAACGCTTAATCAGATTCAGGTAAATGAAAACCACAGTAGCAACAAATAAATGTATAAAATTATTACTCAAAGCTCCAAATATTGAGAGCATTTCTCTGCTCAGAGGTGAACTTTGCTCGGATTAAGATGGTGTGTGCTCCTCCAAAAAGGTAACACCGCTGACATGAGGTGAAAAATACATCCAGTGTGACTGTCACCTTATGTAAGTAGCACATTTGATTGAATCAGTTCTATAGGTGAGGAAATGTTAAATTATGACAAAGTACAGTTTGCTTCACACGTATGCTTCACAAGTATGCTATATGCAGCGTAACTGTAGATCTCAAGACACCTCCATTCTGTATTCCTGTTCAACTTTCCTGACTCTAACCACTGTCAACTACTTAAAAACAGAAATATTTGGTATTATTAGATAATAGGTATAAAAGGTTTACTAGATGTATCAATTTAAAACCTTATAGGATTTAATTTGGAGCTTTGACTGTAAGGATTATTGCATTGTATGAAGGTATACAGACACAATTTGGTTTCTCCCATTCCTAAAAGGCAGTCTGCATAGATAGACTTGGTATTCACGTATGTTCTAAAATATCAAACAGACTGGCTGTAATATGTCAAAAAACATACTGCATTTATGAAAACATTGTCCAATGTTAACCAGATGTTAAGAATCTAGTGCAATTAACTGAAAGTGATGTGGTATGCTCCATCTAACTCAACAGGCTTCCTCATCTTTCCCATGCACTGGAAGCGTCTGTCGTGCCAGTAAAACCCTTCTTCTCTTTCCTTATTGTTTTTATAGGCCCATAAATAGTCCAGGCTAAATTAATGAGGCCACAGAGACGGTGATGGAGGAGTGAGGGGATAAAGGAATGGAAAGATGAAGGGAGTGATAGATGGCATCATTATAACGCAGCACATCTCACTTAACAGAACTGTTGGCTTTGGAAGTTGCATGTTTTAGCATGTGCCAATTTCAGTCTCGCCTTCCGTGAATGTACAAACATACACACACACATACACACATAGAAAAACAAAGTAGAGAGGGGAACAAAGCTCTTTGAAGCACCACATTCACACACACACGCTCAAAATAGATACAAATGAACATGAACGGAGACATACGCACAAACACACTATATGCAAGCTGGACCAATGAGCTTATGTTAAGCACCACATTCTGTATAAACACCAAATCATGCACACACAAAGATGTAAAGAAGCTAGTCCTCTCAAGTGGCCAATAAGCACACACACATACACACACATAAAAAAAAAAACCTTTTCAAGCACAATTCACTTACATATGTACACACACACACACACACACACACCCGAACACCATCATAATTAGCTCAACTGCAGCTATGAGAAATGAAGATAGAGCCTATTCTTTCCCCACCTGGGGACAATTTACTGAGTATCTCAGTTAAGCTGAGCACAGTGGTAATTAACACTGAGTCCCAGTCAGTTAGCTGGCTGATAGCAGAACTCTGTATTACTGCATTGTTTTAAGTGAAAGACTTTACAGAGCCCATTTTCTACAAACCAGAATGAGTCATTCTTCACTGCAGCATCCTCACACCAGAAGGAGAACTTAAAATTCATATGGAGTGAAAGACTAATTACTGGAACTAGACCGCACTTAACGAGTGCTACACTGAACAGCTCTTTAGCTCCCTGTTTGACACAAAGACATAATTCCTGCTGGTTGCTGAACTGGTGTACACTTATTTGTTGGTGCTTCAAAAAATTCCTAAAGATTTGGAATCAAGTCACTATAAAGTCATTATATAGTTGGTTTTACATGTGAAAACATGAAAAAAATTCTGACAGAAATCCCAAATATTTAATTGTTTCTTAACTGAAGGCCTGTGTCTCACAAATTTCATTAACATTTTTAGTTTCTGAGATATACTGTAATGCTGGCAGACAAATGCACATAGAGATAAAAATTAAAATGCGTAGCGAAAAAACAACCCATACACATTGATGTGCAGCGTTGGTGGGTGGGTGGGGGGTACTGACAGACTAGATTAAAGTTGTTTGGTTCATTATTAAAAGGTATGTACTCTAGTGGTTAATGGATGGCTGTGTAATTAACACCTTATTTTGCTGATAATGGGATGCAGTGCAATCTATCAGCGATCAAGCAGTCATGTCTCCCTCTCCCACACTTCCTGTCTCTCAACGCTCAGATTTCTGCACGTGTGTTAAAGGTTCATGTGTCACTCAGCACGACATTAGCATGGTAAGTACATGCAGATGGCAGTCACAGCCAGTAACCTTTCAGGATCCATTTGCATGTAAATCAATGGATTAATTGGCTAAAGCTCATTAGAGTTGGGGTCTCATCAATAGCACACACCTCAATTACCCCTGGCACTGAGCTGTCATTCCCAACCCACCCACCCCAACACACGAGTCTTGATTGGGAACTTGGATCCACCAAAGACTTAATTTGTGTAATTTTACCACAAAGATTGTTCATTTTCTACTATTGTACTAATAAATACATGAGATTTGAATCTGTCAATCCTGATGTCCATTTACTAATTATTACTCATTAAATGTTCATAGCAGCATTTAGAAGTTCTTCTCTGAGATTGGCAGGCTGGCTTGGAGAGCCTCTGCAATGGAACTGAGGTCAGAGGAATCTGATCAAAATGTTGCACTACAAGTATTTCAGATTAAACTCAGCTGCTTTCCTGAATAATGATTTATCCATCCATTATCTATACTGCTTATCCTTACGGGTCACAGGAATATGATTTGTGTAGTGACTAAATAAAAAATATATATCATATCAATCAGATGTAGAGGTCAGAAACTTAAGTGAAAGGTCATTATCAGTCCTCACAAATCAATATAGCTGTTTGCACCAACAGCCATACAAAGCCAGCCACCAGAGCAGGGAATCATGTAGGAGTCAGTGTGCAGGTCTTGCATTAATCAGTTAGATTTCTCTAACATTCCTTGAGGGTTTGCACTTTGGCATCGCCTCCAGGTGCTGAAATTGAACACTTAATAGCAAAAGACTAGCAGAGCGGAAGAAATTGAAAATTGGTCGGTTGTATCGCTAGGCGTGGGCCGTGCTACCTTCACCTTGACAAATGCTTGGTGCCATCCATTTGAACAGGGAGAGATGAAGGGAAATGAATCGGAGGAGGTGGGAAATCTGTGGATGATGAGTACAGTAATCTTGTTGGACACTGCTGTCTGCCATTTTTCTCTGCTCATCTTCACATGGCTTCTAACGTCCCATGCATACTTATGTGTGTGTGTGTGTGTGAGAGAGAGGAGAGAGAGAGAGAGAGAGAGAGAGAGAGAGAGAGAATATGTGAATGAGTGTGTGTAATTCGTAAGAAAGGTCAGTGCTCATCTCCACAGTATCCCTCAACCTTTAAAGGTTGGATCTTTTGTCCTGGTGTAAGTGACACTTTATTCCAGCCTCTACAAGAGGAGAGACTTTGACAAAGACAAACAGGGAGGCTTCTAGTTTGAAGACCACAGCATTAGACAGATTGGCTGAACAACTTGTTGGTCAGTTGTTGACACACAGTGGTGGTACTTGTAAAGACATGAAGTGCTAAGAAGCTAGGATGTTGGGGCTAACTAAAAATACTGTGCTGCAACGGTCATAACTCCGTTGGCTATAAGTTGCTAAAAAGTTAATCATGAGCCATTATCACAGCTTAACACTACAAACAATATTACATTATGTCATGCCCATTAACTTTAACTTCACCACTGAGACTAAGCAGTCTCCAAACAAAATAAACCACATTTAAAAAGCAAATAGCAGCAGATTTAAAATTCAGGCACAATAGTATATATTTACTTAATATTCTGACATACGATATCTGATCATCTAAATGAGATTCATTGCATTCTTTCAGTTGAAGCTAAAAAAGGTTGAGTAATGCTTGATGGTGAAAGTATTTTAAGCAGAACAATCAATATTACGCCCAGAGTCAGTGTAGTGTTTAGATGCTGAAAATTGGTAGTGGAAGATAAAAACAAGTGTATTCAATAAGAATGGCTTTTATCTAGATTGCTTGACATGGTCACTAAAGAACATAAAGGCAAACACAAAGATGAGAAAAACACACGTATATACACACACATGCACACACATACGTACACACAGCTGTGGGCCTTTAAGGTTGGCCGGTGTGGTTTAGCGTTGCAGCTTCCATGCTTGGTTGCTCTGGGCATGCTCTGTTGTGTTTGGCATTCAGCGTGCAGGGACAGCTAAAGGCCTGATCACTGAGGCCTGACTGACTTTAATCAGCAAACCCCAAACTGACACACACTCATATGCATACACAACAGTAGTGGATGTCTCAAGCGCAAATGAACGCCCTCCCCTCCTCTCTTACAGACGTGCACACAGACACACACACACACCAGAGGGCATGTCATTCCATCTGACACTATTTCTAAGTCAACCGCCATGGCAGACGGTAAAATGTCACCACTCTCCTTGCTTCTTGTGCGTGGACAGGGATGGGTAGAGTGTGCAATGAGAGTGCAGGGACCTTTTCCTTTATCTCTATCAAAAGTGGAAGTAGGAAGAGTCAGGGATGCATGGAGTCTGAGTCTATGGATCATTTGAAAAAGACAGGACTGTCTGGAACACCAGTGACTCTTCAACAGGGGCACAAGCTGAGAAATAATTTGAGAGGAGTTACTATATTTTGGGTGCGTTCACACAAGAGTGAATGGAGTCCACTTACACTGGATTGTTTAAAGTCTTTGCAGCTGAAGAAGGTAAAGTTCTGCATCATTCACACAGAATCCATGTTTTTGTTCTCTCTCTGGATCACCCCTGAAGTTCCATCCAATTAGTTCTGCCTTGTGCCCATGAGACATCTTTACCAGGTTTGCCACTTCTTCAACTGGCTCTTCACTGTAAGTTCTCCACATCGAGCTCTGTCACTGAGAGTGACGCCAGCATCCATTAAAAGAAAGGTTACTCTAACTGCTTGTCTCCACAGTGTCATTTTTTCCAGGCACAAGCTCAAGCTTATGCTGGTGGCTGAGGTCATATTTGAGGGTCACAACAAAAATTTACCTGTAAATCAAAGAGCTTTTGTGGCTTTGCGGCTCAACTCTCTCTTTACCATGCTTGCCCAATATAGCTGCTGCAACGTGGACTCAGGTTATCCCTTTAACCAACACTTGTGGACAAATTTCGGAAATACCTAAACTCCAGATGTGACAGGTGCTTCACTAGAGTTGAGTTTCTTTCCTGGAGACAACAATAGCCACAGACTTGAAGATGTCTACCTTTTGTGACATCCTTCACTAAACAGCATGGGCCAACAGAGGGGTACAAGGCTACGGTCTGGCTCCCACCTTAGACAAACCTGACTTAAGGCCAGCATTCTACTTTCACTGTATGAACGCCAAATGGATTTTAACAGCCCTGGCACCCTATACCACCAGAGTGTCTCGTACAGGGTACCTGGTTGAGCTCGGTTATAGTGTGCATAAAAAGAGTTCAAAAGAAACTGGACCTGAAAACTCAAGCGATGCCCTTTCAAAGACTTTCATTCTAATTCTGGAAATGTAAGCCTTTTCAAAACTCGCATCTGACCAGGTTTCTTTGATCCATTCTAGCATGCCTGAGTCAAAATCAGGGAAACAGGCAGCCAGTCCATCCGAGGGCTGTGCCATGGAGAAATGTGTGTACATTTTGGAAACTCTGGAAATTGATGTCTTAATCTATAAATGTAGACAGAAGACTGTTTGAACTACAATAAAAAAAAAAAGATTGGTCAATTCAGTATTGGTTTGACATAAATAAATACAATGAGCAAGTTAAAGCTGATTTTAAATTCATTTCAGAGTATGTGTGTGTGTTTGCATGTGTGTCAGTGAGAAGCGGTTCCTGCTGTGGTAAGCACTTTGTCTTCCTCTCCTCGCCTCTGCTCACTTTTGGTTTACTAATGACCTGTATATATTGACAGACATGTCTCTCACACTTTTGTTGTGCACTCGTTCTCTCTATATCTCCCTCTCTTTCTCAGACACACGCACACAAGCACACAAAAGTGCACACAGACGCACACACAGTTCCCAGAGGGGCTGTGATGCCTCACTTCCTGCAGACCTGATTAAGATGGAAGACACAAACAATAAAAACACCAAGGTTACCAAAGCAAGGTCAACAACACACAAGTAGACACAGGTACAAGGAAATAAACACATTCAAAAATACAAAGGAGAGGGTAAACAATAGATCAGTTGAGTACAGATTAGCTTTTCTCAGCTTGCTGTGACCAGTATAACATGATATATTAGTTATAATATATTTTCTATCCACAATTCTACCCCCATGGTTTACAGTGGGCTGAGTCACAAAAATAAGACAAACTGATAGATGGGTAGGTAGTCAGTTGTATACAGTATAACCATTAGTACTAAGCTACTAAGTGAAAAAAAACAAAAAATTTAAAAAAAAACTTAGACTATAGTATGTGCATGGAAAACTCATGCAATACTACCACACTACACTCTACCCAGCTGTTAGTCTGTATCTCAGCATGTCAAGTTTGTGAGTGACAGCTAGGGCTTGATTCTGTTGTATTGACATGTGTAACATTATTTAGCATTAGAGAACAGTCTTAGTGCTGTCAAAGGAAGCTCTGCTGTTTCATACCAGAACAGTTTGTGTGAATGGGCAGAGCAATAGGCTGCTGCTGAGAAAGTACAATGATCAAAAATCTGAGTGACTGAGCTTCCTGTGGCGACAGAGCTTTTGGACAGGTGAGTGCAGCAATTCTAACATATCATTACATCAGTGGTAACGGTCTATATGGCTAAGACTTGCCAGAACTGCCACTAGATTTGCATGCTGTGCCCTTACTCTCAAAAGTGCTAAAAGAGATTTTGCTGTCTTTGCTCGGCTGTCATTAAAGAGTGGAGTGTTTGTTGAAACGGAAAGGTTGTTACGCTGACATCTGTGGCACAGCAACACAGCGAGATCAGACAGCTGCTGGAAGACAGACATTTATGCTGTGACGCTTGGGTGTTTCAGACTGAAATGACACTGGGAGGCCTTCTCTTCACTGAACGCATCGCAGCTGTACAATCAGATGATGCGTCTGACAACTACTCACGGTTTCACTATACATGCCTACAGGACGTGTTCAGATAAGTGAGACACTTGACAACCGTAGCCCCTAGATGTGAGTGAGGTTGCAGTCGAGGAGGCAGCGCCACATCTTCAGCACCAAGGACAGCAGACATCACACACACCAGGTTTACAGTAATAGGTCTATTTTATTCATGAGTTAGATTCACAATGTGATAGAAGCTTACACTGAATACCTATGTCTTACAGTTGTAGTCATATTATGAAAAGTGGTAGTGGTATTGCGATTAGGCTCAAACAGGCTATGACTGCTGACCACAGAAGGTGGACATCAGAACAATGCACATGAAAAATATAGAGATAGAGATTTGTGAAGGGAAACACTAACAATTGTAACAGATAGTGATAACAGGGGGAGTAGACAGGAAAAATGCAAATGAGCTGCTGATTATACTGTCGATCAGCGAGAGTCCCAACTTACTGGAACACTTGAAAGCAACGCACAAATGAAAACGATTAGTGGAGCAATGCTGAAAAGAAAGAAACATGTCAGCCTCTGTGGATGTTGAATTGACAGAAGTAATATCACAAATCACAAAACAGGCGTTCTGTGCCAAAAAAGTTTTCATCGGGGCTCTATATCCCTGTGACAGCTTGCTTTCTTTCTTTCTTTCTTGCCTTCACCTCCCTACCTCCCTGTCCCCCACCCCCACCCCCACCCCCCGCCTGCACTTCCCTCTCCAGCTTGCTCCCCTCTCATCTATCAGGGATGATGGAGTGACTCCCCTGTTCTGCTCCTCCATTTCCCTCCCCTGTTACATTACATGTGTATCCAAACATCCACTGTGTCTGTCAAACAGGACGCTTCCCACCATGTCCATACCCCTCCGTCCTTGTCTGTCCACTGATGCACACTCTCACACACATGCACACACACACAATAGTCAGTAGTTCCACAGTAATGATCCATCAGTGTTAAGCCACACCCGTGGGCTGGTTGTGGATTAGCACAGGAGCACATGCACACATCTACATATAAAGTTAAATTCTATATGTGTGCTCTTTTCTCTTGCTTCTTTTTATTGTCGTACGCACACTGAGTCTCTGTGTACAGTAAACACGCAGAGACCTACACTTGTATTCATACACACATGCACTTACACTCACACAGAAAGACTGACCACTGTGAAGTGGTCGGGGGCCTCTGAGACAAATATACACCCCATCTATCTATCTATCTATCCCTCCATTTCTGTTTTAGGCCTGGTTGTGTGTGTGTGTGTGTGTGTGTGTGTGTGCATTAGAGTGTATTTGTGTCTGTGTGTGTTGAATTCCTGAGCCTGTGGTTACCAACAGCTTTGAAGTCCCAACAGCACCAGGGCCCCGGGGTGACAGGCTTACCCACCACTCCCAGCCTGCTCTGGATGGCCCATAAAGAGAAAAGCAAACAGGCAATAATACCCCGAATGAACAAACCTTTCATGCATCCTTGGCTACAGGCTCCTCATTGGCCTTGTATGCCAGAAATACACCCCACACACACACACACACACTGCATCAGTGACTATAGTGCACACAAAGATAAAGAAATAGACACTGATTTAACAGGGACTGAGGCAAAGACATATGCTCATGCAATATTTCACTCTCCTTGTATAGCAGTGGATAAGCATATGAATGTGCACTGACTCTCTCTTTTGTGCATGCAGGCACTCAAACAAAAATGCTAACGCACACACCCACAGACATGCATGTACAATATAGTATGTGTAGTATGTACAAGATCACTGCTGAGTTTCCTTGCTTAGTGAGTAATTCTTGCCTTTGGACTGCAGCTGAATAGTGTCTCTAATTGCTCATCATCTCTCTTCTTTCTATGTCTCTGTCTCTGTCTCTCTCTCTCTCTCTCTCACACACACACACTCTTTCTCACCCTCTCTTTCCCTCCCTCCAGTCATATTTACCTCCTGGCTGCTGTGTTGTCGAGTGAGTATGATTGCTGTGGGCTTCTCAGCAAGCTTTAATTAGCTGGATTTGATTTTGCACATCAAGGTTATGGAAGATCCTCAAAAAGTCAAAAAGTACTGGAGGTGCTCAAAATTTGGGCAGCAATGATACCAGTATACAGAGAAATATAACAACATAAACACATCTGTTTGACCTGACGGATGCACCTCTAAACACAGTCACACATTACTGCATGAACAACTTTACGTGAGAGTGCATGGATTCCCTTTTTCCCTGTCTTCAGCCACAACACAGTTGCCTACAAGACAATAAAGGAGGGGAAATAGAGCAAGATCCAACGCAACTTGACACACAGGAGGTGATGAGGTGATGTCAGAGGTGTGGAAACAAAAACATTTCTGCCAACAACTGTTTAGGAAAGACTAAATTTTTTACTCATTTTGATTTGTGCAAGCAGAAGTGTCGGTTGGTTTGGTAGTTGGGATGCAATTCCAGGAAAAGATTTAGCAAACAGATTTAGCAAATTTTGTATAGTGTTAACATCATGAATCAAGACCTCTCTCACTGGAGCACTCAATCCAGGCCTTGTCCTCTCTCCCAGCCTCTCCTCTCCCTTTCAGCTCCAAAAAGGCTAAATACCAGGCAGCACAGAGCCAAAAGGCTGCAGGAAAGAAAGCCTCCACACTAAGCTAAACTGACATGGGAGGAGGAGACTGAGGCAATGGAACGCCAATGTTAAAGGAGAGCCATGTACAGTATAAAACTTCATTCAACCAAACAAATACACACTTACACACAGATCAGCATAAAGTGATGTGATTCCCTGGACTGATTTGGAAAATGTGTGCGACGGAAGTTAATGAGTAACACCTGCTCTCGAAAAAACAACCATGAAGGTGCCCAACAGTAACAGGCTATTGTTGTACTCAGCTAGACTGTGCAGCTCCCATTGTGAATGTGTGCAACTATAGTATATGATGTGTAACAGGGTGCAGCTGGAACAAGGAACAATGGCTCAGAGGATGCAGTGAACTGGATAAATAAAGGCTACAACTAAGAGATGCACTCAGAGAGAAACACATGCACAGTAAATGCAAACACATATCTAACAACAAAAGAAGACAAGAACAGAAGCAGTGGTGTACATTTGCCTGTTGCTGGATTAGAAATAGTGTCTTTGCAATTTTTGGGGATGTGGTGTTGCTGTTGATGTTTGTGTGCATGCGCGCGTGTGTAGAACTGACATGTTCTTGTGGAGAGCCGGGCAGTTATATAATGGCCAACACAAACAAACAGAGCCCTTCCAAGGGACTAGAGGGGAGCCAATAACCCCATGAATTCACAGCACTCAGCCTCAACAGTCTGGCAGAAAAATATACAAAAAAACACAGTACAAAAAACAGTATGGGTGATGGGAAGAATAAGAAGGAAAATGTAAGCACAACTGTAGGACCTCTACAGCATTGCCAAATCACTTATACTCTTGTGGTTATTTGATCAATCCATATTTGAAGAAGAAACAGGAACACTATGTGTAACATACTTTATCTGGCATACATAATTATCTGATTGCCACCTTGGATCCCTAAAAAAACTGAGTATGACTGTAAAATACAATAACACTACTGACAAGCTCATATTTTTAACATCCAAGGCCTGCATTGGATAACAGCAGTATCTTTTGTGGTAAGAACTGAGCTGCATTATGGGATTTTTGATAGGGGAAAGAGAGACTCCAAAACCAACTCACAAAAACACATCTAACAGAAAGAGTAAAGCTAGCATCCCATTGGAGTCCTCTGTGATGAATGCAAGTCCAATATTCACTGGCATTTTAGCTTTGGTTTGGTCTGACCACTCCTGAGTAAAGTATGTGTGTCCCTCTTGGCAAGTCAAATGCTAAATGAGTTTCTTCAGCAGCCACTTTGGTTCTCCGCCATTTTGCATCAACCCTTGGGAACAGCAAACCAAAACAATAAGATGAAATAGATATAAAAATTCAGCGGGATTGGCAGCACTAGCGACCCTAATGACATTACAGGGACACATTTGATTCATGGTTGAAGCTGAATTGAGCTTTGCTTAAAATCAAATGATAAACCTCTATGCTGAATCTTTTTTCAAAGTGCCGAGCTTGAGCGTTCAATTGGTCAGGTCGATGTAGGCTTGCGTGACAAAGTCAATGAAAGACGTATAATGCGAGTCCAGCATGTCTGCTTGAAAGCCAAGCATGTCTGTGCATGAGGGCAGCAGCTAAATCACTTAAGCGAGAGAGTGGAGAGTGATATAAAACATTCGACATGAGATGGGCGGCGGGCTTTGAACCGGCGGCCAAGACCATCAGCCACTGGGGTGAGCGGAGCGAGGGAAGGAAGAAGTGAAGGAAGTAAACAAGGAGAATAAAGGCACTGTTATTTGGAAACGCCAAGGTCAATGCAGTCATCAAAAACAAATTCTGTTAGAAGATTTATCATCAGCACAAAACAATTAGAAATCTTTTGAATTCTCATTTAGGCTGCGCTCTGTGGTGCTTTAATACCTGACAAATAAGTTTTATTTTAATTTCAAAAATGCTTTTCTTTCTTCCTCTACTTGTATTAAGATATGGAAAGTAATCCAAGCAAGACCAGCAACTCATGCTTGAGCCTATGTGTCCCTGCATCCTTGTGTACAAATTTACTGCATATGTATAACTGTAATAAGCATTATGGTGCTGGCAAGTTTGAGGATTGTGTGTCTTGATAAATCCAGCAAGAATGTAAACCTGGGTCTCTCCTTGAACGTACAGCAGAACAGCTGCTTGCATTTGCAAAAAAAAAAAACACACACACACACACACACAGAGAGAGAGAGAGAGAGAAACTCGACAGACAGACATCCGTTTGCTGTTTTAGGATCAAATTAGGGTTGCAGGAATTTCACACTGATGGTAGATAGGAGTTAGTTCACCTGCTGCAGTCTGTTCTAATGACAGATGAAAGACCGACTTAGCGAGATTAGATCTGGCCTCACATTCTCAGTGGAAAGGCCGAAGCCTGCTCACAAAACATACAGTAATCCCGACGATGACTGACGCGTGAATTCACATCGTACAGTGTGAAAAAGTCCAAATCCACTCACTGCCTCCCTCCCTGACAAAATATCTGTTGACATCTTCTACTCTGATATGGATGATGAAATATCAAAATATGTTCACAGCAATATACACTGCATCCTGTGAAATATCTAATGACACATATACACTGCAGCCATCAACCACACACGCGCACGCACACAAGCACGCACTCTCATAACTGCAGCTCGCACATGGTGACCCACTGCCAAAGCCAGACAGAATTCATGTGCTCGTTTGAAGGCGCCACTGAAAAAAACATCCTTTCTTTCACAAACATTTCTTGCTATATATACAAATACAAATACACACACACACACACACACACACACACACACACACACACACACACCCAGCCAAGATAATACGCGACAGTCTAATACAAGAGTGTACTCTGCTAAAGCCCTTAAACACACTTTGGAGTCTGCATAAACAAAGGCAACTGCTCTCATACTCTCTCTCTTCCTCTCGCTCACAGACACACACACACACACACACACACACATAGAACACAGACTTGGGTAAGTGAAAGACACTGCATCAAGGCGACTTGCCAAAGAAAACAAAGCATGAAATATTCAGCGAAGGTGCTCTTTCCACATCTGACTCAGAGCTTACAGTCAAAGCCAACAACACTAAATCCAAACACCTCTCTCACCACTCTCTGCATCTTAAATCTACGTAACAGCTCCTGCCTGACAGGGTGTATGTTTAATCACCTGATTGTTCATTTGTGGCTTTAACTGAATTTAATATGTTTGTTTATTTTGGTGACACAACAACATGGAGAATTATTTCTCAGGACACCTAGGAGTCACTGAAGCATCTTCAGGAACAACAGATTTATTTCACTACAATTCATTTGAATAAAAATTTATCCACTAATAGAATGTGCAGTTTTGCCCCCAAGTACAGCCCATTTGCTAATAAATCAACAACAACCAAACTCCTTGTGTATGACGTCATGGGGTTTAGAGCCCAATATGTGTCTGTGTGTGGGTCTGTGACATGTAACCGCTTGAGAAACCGCAGTGTCGACATCTGCTTCTATCTGTTTTAGCTGGCCATTGCACTGTAAATATGTTTTCATCTTTCTCGCTATCTGTCTGTATGGTGACCTAACCCTATGCGATCATCTATCTGTTAACATAGAGGGCCTGCAGAGCGAGCTGTGCGCTGGGGCCCCCGACGGCTGCACGCGGGGACTGAGGGGGCCTGTTGGTGCAGCTGTCCCACTCCAGGGTAACATAAGACCTTATTAGAGTCCATTAGACCTCTCTGAAACTAATAAGAGATTGTCAAATACATCCAAACATTCACACAATTCACAGAGAGACAGGAAGTGAAAGGAGGGTGGTAGGAGGGGGGTCAGGGGTCTGCCATTTGTCTACATAATGTCCCATGCTTGTATCTTCAACTATCTTCTATCTTTTTGCCAACATTTTATAGTCATTTCATATTATCTGTCCCTTTAATTGATCAATATAACTTAGATTAAGATTGTGAAATAGATACTTCAGCACCCTTTTTCAGAAAAACTAACTTCAGAGATAATCAGGCCCAGTGTCTATATCTATTCTTATCCCATTCTAATACTTGTTTTGTCGTCATTTTTGCCTATATTTTTACAGCTCCCCTGACTTGTTTACATTTTGTACATACAAGGTTTTAATCTGACAGCTGCAACAAAGTTTTTCCTTGCATCTGGACAATGAGACAGACTCATCTGGAGTCCATAGCCCCAGAAAAAGAGCTTCCCTTGGCCCTGACAGCAGGGGCTTGACCTGGGAGACTGGCTTTGATCTTTAATTAACACTGGGCATGGCTCTGGAGAGGAGAGAGTTGATGAACATGGAAGCATTTGCGAGCAGCTACAATAACTAGAGCTAAGCTAAAGACAGACAGCTTTTTTTTTCAAACTTCCAACACTGTTTTAACTTTAAAGTCATTGTGGAACAGCCGCAGTGCAGAGGTGGCTGCTTTCAAATAGATGCTGTGTCTGGCTTCTTAAGCAGAGCGAGGAGCTCTCTGAAACTGAGAAAAGGGGAGCACATATAGAACGACATGGACCACAGAGTCCTGCCACAACAAAGAGAAAGCGGGGTTTCATGGCACATGCAGCTGGTGCTTCTGTCTCCATTGCCAAAGCCACTGGGAGCAGTTTTCTCCTTCACATGGCCAAACAAAATATACAAAACACAAACCAGAAGAGCATGAAGTATGCAAACATATATACTGCATCTATCAACATTTTATGTAACACATGCATAGGGGTATTTAAATATGAATTTAAGTATCACTTTCTACAAAAATGCAAGGCATTGTGAAAACTTGCTGCATAGGACAAACTACTGCACAGATGCACAAATTCATGTTGCAGAGAGACACTGATGAAATAACTGCAAGTGTAATTGATGAAAGCTGTAACAGCAGCCACAGAAGCCACACGCAGGAAATTTAATTTTGCATAAGTGGCCTGGCTGTGTTTTGTCTGTGTTCATATGTATATGCATCACAGTATAAAGAAAATGTTTAAAAATTGTTAAATAAATGCTTTTGTGAAACCCTACTGAAAAACATTAACACTTTTGGGAGGTTTATAACTCATAGTACTGTGGTTTCAAAACAGACTGGGATGTCATCTTATATCCTGAGATGAATGGCTCATTATGACATTTAACCTCTGAACCCACTCGGTTGCTTGATCCCAAAGGGGATATAAAAAGGTTGTCAAAGGGGTATCATTTACTCAATGTTTTTGACAAAGCAGCTTGGGTGAAATGATGTGAGGAGAAGTAAAGACAATCTAAGGACAATTGCTTTCAATAAATTGTCTGAATCTGCAGTTAAAACGTCTAGGTAAAGGATGTTTCACAGAGCAGTGTGTCAGTCCCTGGATCTAGCACAGTTGCGTAGCACCAGGAGCCAAATAATTCTTCAGAGACTTCAATCATTGTTACATTTTGATTCTCTTTAACAACCAAATGGCAAAACCTCAAATCCCCTGCAAAACATGTGTGATGATGATAATGTAGTGGACGGAACCAAAAGTCAACATTCGGGAAAATTAAAGGCAGCCAGACATATACTTTTTGACTTTTTTGACCACCTCCTGGGCGACAAACAGGCTCTGGGGTAAGATCGAGTATCTCCAGACTCCAGTGTCTACCCACTCATGCCTTCACCAACACCCACAACTATCGCCACAACTATTCCATTATTCACCATCCACTCCAACCCACTCCTTTCTTCTGCATTATCAGCCCCATCCTTGCTTCTCTGGTTAAGATCTTCCCATAGCTAATGATGTGTCACAGAGAAGATTACTATTGAACTACTGAACACTGCAACCTATCACTCAAAGACTTGGATAACACGGCACACACATGCATGGAAACATAAAGGTACAACTACAAACTTATCCAGCAACACTCATTGGATTTTTGGGTTTGTTTGAAGGTGTCACACGTACAGGACGCTCATGAACACACAAACATACACATACACACATGCATATATAAAGGTTGAGCATTTCACATCAAAGATTCTGGGCTGACAGATATGAAGTGTGAGAGGCTTCACATCAAACACTTCACTTCTGCAGCCTTGGCAAACTTTGCATTGTACCACACACTGTATTATAAATAAGGGAAGAAATTCAGGCTGTGTTTTCCACAAAGAAATAATTACAAAATGAGAGACTACACACAAAGAAAGGTAGACAACAGACAGAATGAGCAGGTGACAAGGTAAGCATCGAGAAAATAAACACATGACTGAAAGAAGACATGTCTTACTTTGGCAGGTGTTGCCTCTCTCCTCGTAGCCCGGGTTACATAGACACTTCCCAATAGGCACGAGCCACTCCCCCTCTGTGCTGCAATACATTCGTGGAGGCTCCTCCTCTTTGGAGTGATTGACACATGAGCCTTTGACCTCCACCAGCGACTGGGAGTCCATGGGCACCGTATCAGGGAAGGAGGCCAGATTCCTCACAGTCTGCGGGCACTTCTTAAAGTAAACCCTCACTGAAACCAAAGCTACGCAGGCACCCACGTCCTGGAACGCCAGGTAGAAGCCCTTCTTTGTCATGGGACCCACTTCGCGCACCTCAGTGTTGAGCTTGAGGATGCGATCGCCGAGGTCCATTTGGGTGAAACTTTCATCAGCGGCAATGGTGTCGATCTTGGAGAACTGGTGCTCTCTGAAGTGGCTGCCCTGGTCGTCGTCTGTCTCCAGGTAGAGGAGGTTGAAGGTCTCCTTGCAGGTGCCCAGGACCAAGGGGATGGAGTTGCAGTCCCTCAGGGTGAACTTGAGCTCCACGTAGATCTTCTGGGCGGACTGGCGAGGGATCCAGTTGGTGCGAAGCCAGTTGTTCTGGCTGTACTCCATCACGTTGCAGACCTGGAAGGTCCTGATGGGAGTGTAGTGCTCATCCACCCCACTGATCTCTTCCCACTGAAAAAGATTGAGAGAAGGAGAGGCGGAGGACAGAGACAGAGAGTAGGAGAAACAGACAAGAGGGAGAGAGAGAACCAAATACAGGAGAAATAAAGAGGACAGATTAAAGGGAAAACAGAGAGGGAAGCACAGCAAGGGATTGTCAAAGAAGCAGGCAGAGTTGTAAGAGCAAAAATAGGGAATTTAAGAAATGATGGTGTAAAGGTGGGGGAAAAAAAGCAATTAAATAGATGTGAAGAAAAGGTAAAGAGGAAACGTAAGGGAGACAGAATGGTTTGGGTGACAAGAGAGGTGAGCAAAGAAATAAGAGGAAAGCAGAAGAGGAAGAAACAGGAAAGAGGGGATCAGAAGAGGAGAAATACGAGGGGAAGAGGGGAAGGTAGCAGAGAGAAAAATAAAGTTATATCCACCCTGTAAGCATTTACAGATGAATTATTTAAATTCAGATTCACTCTCACTGAATACTAAGCATCTAATAAACACTTAAGGGTGAAAAATCACACTACCAGATCTCACTACCAGAAATTACTCAGATTAATTAAAAGCAAACTTGCTGCCTTAGCCAAATTTTCAAGATTAGGGCTCTGTGAAAATATCTCAGAGAAAAAGCACAAAGTGTAATTTCCCATCTCAATCCGGCTAGACTTGTGTGTAGTTGCTTAATTGCTGTTAAATATTAACAAAATCTTGTAGCGTCTTTTTCCACCCTTAAACTAACATGTTTTTCTCTACAAGTGAGGACTTTCAAGCTGCAGTCTTGGTTATTTGCATCACAGTACTACTGCTACTAAAGGAAACGTGCTGAATCCACTATGAAACAAAAGGAACTACGAAGTATAGACAGATGTGAGTGTATACCAGGAACGTTCGTGTCTATCTTACATTTTCCCTCCACTGGGAGAAAGCAATGAGAGAGGAGAGGAGAAAAAGAAAGCGGGGTCATTCCTTTTGAATCCAACACAGCGGGAAGACTCATTGATCATATGCTTTGGCTTCGCTGTCCCAGGCAAATCAACACTGAATCAGAGCAATGATGAATGGGCAAACACCTGAAACACTGGGCTCATTGTGGTTAAAATGACATTCATTAGAACGAAAGGGCATAAATGTGTAAATGGATGTTTTTTTTTTCTAGTTTTCTTTCTGTGGAATTCAGAATGGATGCATGCCTGAATGAGCAGTGCTTTTTTCAGAGAGAAAGAGATAGAGAGAGAGACAGACAGACAGACTTTCTGTGGAGTAAGTGGAGACTGAATAAATGCTCCTCTCACACAAGAATTAACAGAAATATAAACCCACACACACATATATACATCCACATAAGGCTCGTGTGAAGTGTTTAAAGTCCCATAGCAGGCAGACACAGCAGGTGCTCTCAGCCTGAATGCAGAAATTAATGACGAGCTAAGAAAGTCTAGGTTCTCCTATTACATGTTTCTGTGTGCCTGAGTGTGTGTGTGTGTGTGTGTGTGTGTGTGTGTGTGCGGGGAGTGTGGGCGTAAAGCCTATCTATGAGCAACCGGTGTTCAAGGAGCTCTCAGGCTGAAGGATGGCCACTTGCTTTTCATCTCACAGTCAAGTTAATGAAACACCCCTGCGAGGGGGAGAGAGTGAGGAAGAGGGAGATAAAAGTGGAGAAAGCGAAAGAGACAGAGCTGGAAAAACAGCAGAGGGGAGAAGGAGGGAGAGACAAAGTGAGAGGAAAATCGAGGGGAGAGATTCCATTGGTGTTTAGTCTCCCCCGTCATGCTTTCCTTGGTGTCACCTCATTCATCAGAGTGTAGTCCAAGCTCTCTATATGTCTAACAATAACAGGGGTAAGTAGACAGAACTGAGTGAGGCCAAATATAGAAAGGTGAAGCTAAACTTAACATTTCACCTCACTTTACTAACAACTGTAACAGCTTGACTTTAAATGTAAGTATAAAAATGATGTGATGACATGCAAAAAGGTCTGCTGACAGAGTCTGACACAACAGAAAGCTCTGCCATTAAGATTAGTGATTCTGTTGACATTAAGTTTGATAAGACAATGTATTTACTTGAACATAATGAAAAGAACATATCCTACTCTGCCTCAGCTTTATATATACTTTTCTTTGTCAGAGCTAAACAACGTCTTTCTTCTTATTGAAAGCAGCACAACCAGGGATCTTACTTTTTTGTGCAGATGTGATCTGTCAGTGCTGCTGCTTAAAAGTGCTCAATAACTATCACCTGCTCAAAATACTCTTTACAAAAATAGAGAGGTTCACATTTGGTCCAAAAATACATAAAAAATAGGCCACTTGTGTCACTTGTGTGTTGATACTCAAGCCTTAACACACAAAGGTGGAATATGGGTGTAGAACAATGTAAATTTCCCCATTGTGGGACTAATAAAGGATTATCTTATCTTAGTACAGTGGATCCTTTGTTGCAACTCTGTCTCATAGAAATTACATTTGTGTAGTACTAATTAACAGCAGCAAATACATTACAAATGTAATGTTGCAAAAAAGTTACAAAAAGTATCAAAGTGTTTGTCTTTCATTTCTTTTCCCTACAATAAATGTTTTTTGACAAAGTAGCGTGAAGCATCATTAATATTTTTTGGCTACATTTTAGGAACTTAAAGAAGATTAATGAAAGATCTTGGTCTTGGTCAGACACTGAACAAAACCCTTACCATAATCAAACTTTGTTTTAGTGGTCTTTACCTAACCTGATGTGTACACTCTGGTCTTGCACTTTGTACAAGAATGTACCTCTTTCCTGTCTAGACCAACAGTTACGGTTCTTTCAGAATTAACTAAATGTAACTTCCGAGAGACATGGTGGTTTGTCAGTGCACCTTTTTGCCTCTGTGAGAAAATGTGCAACAACATTAAAAGTTACTGCACCTGTTCATATGAAAACACATTTGAGGCAAATAGTAATTTGGTTGTGTAAAAATATCAAAAATTATTTCAACATCACAGCTGAAAAATGCTGTTTTTAAAGCTGCTTGTCTTTGTGGCCTTCTGTCTACCAACTTTGTCTCATTGTTTCAAGAGCTTCTCCACTTATTGAAGAAATTATTGTTATATTTCATTGTGCCACATTAAGTTTGTCCTCACCATGAAAAAGTAGCCCAAGGGTGGAGGGCTTAAGTATGTGTGTTTGGGTATATACAGAGTATGTGTGTCTGTGTTTATGGATGTGCATGTGTATAATATTCAGTCTCTGTATACAGATGTCTGTGTACTTTAATGTAAAGCACAACTATATAAACTGGGCTAAATCTGAAGTGACTGCGGGTGATGAGTCTGTGCTTTTAAGCTGTCTCTGGGAGGGGTCTGATGTTTGACAAACACACGCAGGGTTCAAAATCAAATCCAGGTGGTGAGTATGTGTTTGCATGTATATGTGTATGCATATTTGTGTTAGGTGTGCTATATCCTTTTCCAGAGGAGATGACTCGATTTGAGCAAGTCTCTGCCAAAGTAAATTAGACCTCCGCTATGATGTGAGGATCCCACTCTGGAGGACAGCATCTATTACATGGAGTTATCTTCCTCATCCCCATCCCCTAACATTACATCATAAGAACTGAGTCCTCCAACCTTGAATCATTTTCCTGGGTTAGTTAGCCAAAGCTTGTTTTATCTGTCCTTCACTTGACAGGGGGAGAAAGAGGGTGAGGAAATAAAGAGTGAGTGCCTTAACGTTATTGCCTATCTCCAGATCTGGAAGTGGATTAGTAAGGAGAGTGTGGCACACTCTGTGAAGCTCCACCACCAGCAGATGCAACTCCTACTGTGAATGTGTAGAACTGTTTGTGTGTCAAGCAGGATAAATAAAGGTCTAAAGTGAGCAGCCACCCCCTTGTTTCTCTCCAGGGGGGCGTAACTCACCTCTCCCTGCCCTCTAATTGATATATACCAACACTAGGACCCTGCACCGGTCCTTGTGACCTCTGATCCCACCCAACCCTTGATGGTCACAGCTGGGGCACAGTTTGGTGTGATCTTGCCCCTGGTTTCTCTGATCTGTGCTGTAGGTAGGCGTGGTGGCTAAAGGGACAGTAAAATGGAGCGTGGTAACTTGATCCGCTCAAGACATTATAACGACTGCAACAGGCACGTCTCAGAATCACAGAGTCAGCATGCCAGTTCACCCACTTCAAAGACATGAGGGTCAATGGGAGGTAATGGACCAGTATATGGACCAATGTGGGGTGACAATGCATTTAGGCCAAGACTCGTGTTTTGAGAAACAAGACTGAGAGAGAGCGTATCCTCTATTCAAAAGTTTAACGATCTTGGCTTGATTTTATAGACAGGGTCAATGACGGGGTTCTGGCTGGTTATGACCTTTTTTTTCTATAAATAGAATAAAATGGACAAATTATAATCATAATTAAAAACAGAGATTTTTTTGCAATTATTTTTTAAACTAAACTATGTCCATTATACCTCTACAGCTAGCTTTAAAAACTGGTCCACAACAAGTGTGGGGCCGGCTTACGGTCTGGGCTCCGCAGAGGTCACAGGGGTCACAGACACGACAACTGCAGCATATCAGTCATAGGAGCCATCATCAGCCGGTCTTACCAAAGAGAAACCTGAATACACACTTCATACCTCCTCATCTTCCTCATTCCTCCTGTTTTTGAGAAGCCCCAAGCTTTCCCCTGCAAATCCTTGTTTATGCTTCGGTCAAGGACACATCAACAACAATTGCTGAAGAATGATGGAAACGAGAGAGCCCACTGTTTGTGTGTATATTCACACAATGCTGGATATGGACAGTGTGAGCAAGGTAATCCCCATGTTTTATTTAGGACCATTGGTCAGCTTGTGTCTGTTATGAATTCATTCATTTACTTCATTTACTTCTATTCAAAAACCACATATGCAATACATCCATAACACTGTGGGTTATTTTTTCCACTGGTGGGATATCTGTACATTTGCACAGGTTTTTTTAATGAGGTCTGATATTTTCAATCATTTTGGTAATATTAATGCACAATTGGGATTTATTCCTTGACAAAAAAGCTATAGTTGATATAATTTGGAAATGTTTTCATGGTGTATACTTGATGTCAGTCACTGGGTTTGGATCAGCTGGTCTTACCAAGAAGAAAGTAACCATAACACAGTTTTTACTTCCTCCTCCTAGTCCTCCTTCGTGGTCCCTTGCCCTACCCTGTTAATCCTCGTTTATGGATGGGCTTTTCTCTATACTCTCTCTCCCGCTCTCTCTCTCTTTCTAGGGGGCAGGGTGGGGGGCAGCGTATGCTGGTCAGGCTGATTTCACAGATGGGGTGGCAGCAGAGCACGGGGGGCTTTAAGAGCCCTTGGGTGACTAAAGAAGTTGAAACAGCAGTCTGTTCCCTAAGAGAGAGAAAAAAAAGCTGACGGACTAAAGTGGTGGACCTCGTCCAAAATATAAAAAGCCATGCCATTACACATGCCCCCACCCTCCTATTCCAGACCTTAGAATTAGAATGTGAATGTGCATGTGTGTGTGTGTGTACCAGATATTTCTCATTATTCCTGACAGTATATGCAGAGTTCACACACTGTGACCGCTGGCTTTTTTCTACAGATGTCAAACTTCTTCATTGTGATGCTTATCTGAGCAGTCCCACTGACTATATATACTCCTGATTTTTTTCCTATAAAATAATCCTTTGTTTTATAAAATCTGACACAAACTTATTTTGTTTCAAGCATCAAATAATCTATTGTTGAAAATGTTGCAAAAGTTGAGATGTGACTGGTTTGGTTGAACTGAAGCAAATATGTTTTAAATGCCTTTTTTTTAACCATTTCCTTTTTTTAAACATTCAACATACTTTAATATTTCAGCATTTCATGTGAACATATCAAATTGCTTGTTGTGAATGATAACTAGTTTTCTGCGTGTAAGTAAAAACTTTTTCCTTAAACAATCAAGTCAATACATAGCAATCTTGGCAAAAATAAGAATGTTGTTGTATCCCCTGTTGGGTCCTATGAAAAATGGACTTCACTTTGTATGTGCCCATTAATTCTATTTTGTATGCAGAGCCAGCGTCTGGGGTGTTGGTTTGTTGCTGAAGAATGCTTTCAAAGCACGCAAGAATGTAATCTTTAACACTCTTTAGTCTTGTGAAGGGCTAAGCCCCCTGGACACTGCTCAGCAATCAGCCTGCCTCCCAGACAGATAACAGTATATCTGGATCACACGCACTCACACACGCTGGGGCACACACGCACACACAAACTCGTCGGTCGGTAGCTCCAGAGTGAATGTCCAGGGGAGGCTGAGCTCTTAATTTGTTCTGACCGGAGCACGTTGTGTCTCGGTAGGCCAATAGCAGCAGCCTCTCCATCAATGTGAGTGACTGTTTGTGTGTGTGCTTGTGTGTGTGAGGGCTCAGTGCCACTGCCACATTATGAGAAATCATTTGTGAGCAGCAGTCTCCCAGGGCAGGCTGCTTATCGGAGCGCAGTCAGTGGATGACGTGAGTAATTACAGATGATTCACCTTGAGGACTTGATCATCAGCAATATCTCTCTCTCTCTCTCTTTCTCTTATCCTTTCCTGTCCTTCCCTCTTTCCTCTTCTCTCTCTTTCTTCCCTTCTCTCTCTCTCTTTGTCTCCCTATTTTTGATCCTCTCCTATCCTCTCTCTTTTTCTCTGGAGTCATTCTCATTTAAAAGTGACATTGGCTCCTATTCCTGCAGCATTTTTATGAACTGTACAAATCACACGCTTTTCCTCTGAACTTCTTCAAAGCAAACAACTTGAAATAAAGCAGACCTCGCTGTGCATACTGCGTAACTTCCAACACACATTCCAATGTCCAGCACTGGATCAAGTCCCCAATATCGGTATGCATTTTCCTACTTGCTCACACGTGAATAACTTCTATCAGCACATCATCAATCTCTCCCTTCAATTGGTCACGCAATTGTCCTATAGCCTGCAATTGTCTTTGGACTAAATGCATTTTTAACAGCCTGCAGTTTTTCCTTTGGACCATTTTTTCATTGTGGTTCGACCTCATGAAGAAACTCTTTCGCATTTTGCCGGTGCCAGCACAGTATATAGCTGAGGGAAACAAGGTTTGGCAGCTCCATGGAACAAATGACTGGATTACCTTAAGCCACTGCCAAGGAGTAATTCTAACACTTAATAAAGGAAAAAACGAGGAAGTGCGTTGTGTGTGCACGTGTGTGTGTGTGTGTGTGAAAGTGTGTGTGTGTGTGCCAGTGGGCCAGCCCTGAGGCACAGTAGTCTAACTAGTTAGACAAATAAACACTGAGTGAGAGCCCACTGGAGGGACTTTGGTAGCAGAGAGAGGGTGATAGATGAGGCTGCAGAGGCTTTTTTTTTTTCCAAAGTGTATACGACGATGTTGCAGCACCATTGCTGGTTTGTTTTTATGAAAGCTGCACAATTCTTGTGGTTGAAAAACTTAAGAGAATTGCAGTACAAAAGTGCAGCTTTAAAATGATTGTTATATGTAGATTTTTGAAATTGCAGTGTGGGTATTGAAGTTAAAAGCTGAAGGGTAATGTGTTAAATGACAAGTAACTGTATTAAAGCACATGTGACTGACAGAATGAGGTGGTACACATTGTCAATTAAGAACAAATTGATTAACAAGTGAATTCTCAACAATGGAATTATAATGTTGGCATGCAACAGCAGTAAAATGCTATCACTGTTGTTGATATTTACTAAAAAGGGGCTAAGCTTATCGACATTCTTATGTGGATGCTTTTGTGCCTACAACCTAAAATCCTTTAATGCCTTAATCTTTCTTTAAACACACGCACATTCAAATACAGAAACGCCCACACACGCATGCAGTACATTTTCCCTTAAGCATCTTGACCATATGGAAAGCTCTGAATGCTTAACCCTTAACCTGCGAGATGGTGAATGGACAAAAAAAAATGTCTAAAGAAAAGTGGGTTAATCTGCACTTGGCTCATTGGGTCAACGTGACATAGTGAGAACCACAGGAGTTTGAAAATCCTGATTTCATGTGGTGTGGGGCTAAGGCCCACATCCAGTTCATGTTGGAGGATCTGTCTCCCAAATGTAAACATATTAAAACATGATGTGGGTAAATACGGAGATAGAAAATACTCACCCCATGCGATGGGTAGGAAATCCATCCTAACTCCCCCTGGCTTGCTTTAGAGTCTAACAGGTTGACTGTGGTAAGAAAAGAGGGAAAGAGAGAGAGGGAAAACAAAGAGAACATATGAGTGTCTAGTCCTTGTTAGCCCCAATTAGCCCTTATCTAAACCCACAGGAGGGATCACCAACCTCAAGCACTGATCATGACTCTATTTACTCAGCTGCCACACACACACACACACACACACAATATATCCTATGTTAACCAACAGTGAGAGCTGGCTGTCTTGTTGAGCTGTGTAAAGCATCAAAGCAGACGTTGGCTGAGCAAACTGGCTACAACACAGACATCCCAAAGATGTATTGATCTAAAATAGAGCCAACATTTCAAAAACCACAACAAGAAATGTTTATTTTCTAAGACTCTGGCTTTTGACCCATCTGACCCAGTACCCCCACGTAGCCACATACACATCCACCCATGGTGATTGGATCTGTAACCAGGTGAAGCAAAACAGCATCAAATTTAAACTCAGATGCAACTGCCAGTTTCAGATGTGGTCAAACATCCAATTGGCCACTTTGACATAGAAAATAGAAATCCATTCATGATGAACAGACATGCAATTTTATGTGTGTGTCCTGCCAAGAATTCATTCTTTTCAAAGAGTATGCAGGGAAATCTGTGTCTAATGGGGGGAATCTGATAGAGACCAAATAAGACAAGGAACTCCATTAGCATGATGGCGCAAGTTGAGGCTTTGGGTTCCATACAGTGAACTTTATGGAGCCAAAGTAGCAGCCTTCTCAGTACTGAAAGTACATAATTGCAGTGTCATGACACACTAGTAATTGCACCTTGATCGCCCACCTCCTCAGGCCAAAATCTGATGCACACAGCGGACAGTGCAGGTAACTTCTGTGCACACATGGACAGATTCTGCTTTCCAACATCTTCACAGTGAAATCAACTGTGACACGCAGTATCTCCCTCAAGCATAGAAAAACACGCTACAACATTTTCTATTCTTAGTGTATACACATGGCTCTGGTGTGAATGATTGTCATCGAATACACCTGTCAGTATGGGCCATGACATACTGACAGATGGGCCACGAGTGGGGAATGTGGAGGCAGCCTTATGCTCTATAGATTCCTCACTTCTGCTGTGGTTAGCAACACAAATGAGAGACAATAAGATCCTACAGCCTGTGAGTACTTTCACTTCTAGTCTCACAATAGAGGGTAATTACTCCTGTAGCTACAATAAACTAATTGAAAGAAATTGGAAGTATTTATGAAGTAAATTAATTACATTCTGGGATAAATGTTTAATCTTGTTTCTTTGTTTCTCAAACAGATAACTGAGAAAACTAATGTGATGGGTTATTGTAGTGAGAATGAGAAGCTGCTGTAGTATGAAGAAACAGATCAATCCAGTGGGATGTACTGTGGTGATACAACCATGGTAATTCTGTTGCTCGTTTTTTTTAAATATCTCCTTTTTTGTTATTGAGAAGAAAAACTGAGCCTTTTATTGGGTTCATATCCTTAAAATCATTAAAGATTTTTTTTTCATTTTCTTTTTTTTATTTTTATTTGACAAATTATTAAGTAACTACTAATATTTATGGTCATCCATTTTGACTTAATAATCAGCCAAAAATGCATGAAAAAAAGTACAATGGCCTAATATGTATTGAATATAGAGCAATAAAGTTTCACTGTTCCAATGGTCTCTCAGTCTCCTTCTCCTCATCCTGCTGAGAGCAAATCAGTCCACAGCTCAAGACACACACAAGCAAATGTACACTTACACACACACACACAACCCTTTCCCAAGAAAGCACCCACATACACAGCCAAAATAAAGCAGCAGTGCAGTAAGGCCCTGCAGCTGTAACTCTATTCACTATGAGAATATGACGAATACGGTCTCCCTGTATTCTCCTATTCAAAGCAATAAGCTAGAGTGTACACAAGTCCAAAGACAGTCAAAGAGAGTACTTGTGGGTCATGAAAGACTGATGTGGCACTGTGAAAACTATTTTAGTCAAGATATTTTACTCCTCACAAGCAGCATGAACTAAATTTGCAGAGAGAAGTGATTTTGCTGCTCTGTGAACTAATTGTTGTTTCACACTAGAATAAAGGTTGAGATGGAAATCACCATTTTCTTCAGGCAAGTCTGATAACTATCAGCTAACGCGGCGAAACAAAGAGCCTGAAAGGGAGGCAGAGAAAGGAAGACGCGTGCACACACACACACACACACACACACACACACAGACAGGGAGGCTTATTATCAAATTCCAGGCTCAAAAAGCTACTAAATTGAGGCTCACCTGAGCTGTAGCCATGCTAAGCCACTCAGCCAGTTGAGTGGCAGTAGACACATTCCTATTAGAGTCTAATGAAGCTATCTGTTCATGTCAGATAATAGCAGCTCAGCATCCAGGGCCATTGCTTCCAATTTACATTTCTCAACGAGCCGAGCCCACCACTCAAATTGAGCCGAGCAGGGGAATTTGAGAGCAGAAAATTAGATGGCTCTCATATCGCAGGAGGAAAAAGCCCCCTCCAGCTGCACTTGGCTGAGGAAATCAGCACCCACACACACACAAGCACACATACACACTCACAAATATGAGCATAAACACTCAGATTGTGCGCAGTTACCAAAAAACACAGAACCACGCCAAAGGATGTACCCCCATCCACGAAACAAGACAAACATGTATGGGCCAAAATGATATATACACATTCACAGTCAAAAGGAGAAGCACTTCCACAAACATATACTGCGTGCATACTGGACTCTTTGAGATGCTCACCAAAACACACACATATTCCCATGCATGCGCACTCAAGTAGACACGAAATAAGAGCAAACACAAACATTTGCTGACAGTCTTTCTTACTCTCTCTCTGTCTGTCTCTCTCTCTCGCACACACACACACAGTCAGTTAGCTAGCTAGCGTCAGCCAAGCATATAGTCCCTGCCCCATCAGGGAGTGCCTCTAAACGGGAACTAGGAGTATTAATAGCAAACTGAGCCAGCCAGTCTGGGAGGGAGCAAAACATCACAGAGGTAGAAACAGGTGAATTGATAACACATACTGTAGCTAGGCCACCGTCCCAAACACATAAACTGACTCCAGCTAAATGGAAGTAGAGGACACAACGCCACAGGCAACTGGAATGTCCTGCAAGGTTTTTTTTATGTATTCATTTTTTAAATTTTTTTTTATGATAAACTGATGGGATACTGTACCATCCAGCCAGTAAACCCAATTAGCACCTTGCAAATACAGTTTAAAACCACTGCCATATGGCATTAATTCTCTCTTTTTTTTTTGTTTTGCTAGTGACCTAGTATCGCTTGGCATAGCGTATGTTGAAATATTAACATGAAACACTGTAGGATAGATCCACAGGGTGCCTATTTTGATGTCTATGTTCTCATAATTTAACAGCTAAGTAAGTAAACCATTATGACTGTCTGGCGCAAACTTTAAATCAACAGTCCCTTAATTTTCCCTTACTCTCTGGCACTCACCAACTCAACCCCAGTAAAATATGATGAAAGAAACTGGTTCCCAGCAGATGAACATGGAAATGTAATCCTTGGCCAGTACAACTAACATGTTAGATAAATGGAAGGAGAAGCTGTCAGTCACAGATGGAATAGAATAGAATAGAATCTAACAGGGTAGATGGGGCTTTGTCTTTGCAGCCTGGCTCTGTGCATGTGAAGGTTGGCAGGCCGCAGTGCAGGCATAGCAAGGCGACTTGTGTCTGTGTTAAAGGGTGAAGTGTTCACCTCCCATTATGAATTATTCAAGTGCAGAGTCGCTCCGTCTGATGTTGTTGCTGCTTGCCCAACCCCTCTGCCCCCATTCTTCTTTCTTTCTTTCTTTCTTTCTTCTATTCTTATACCTTATACTTACATGCCTTATATACCCATAGACTTTAAGATTCACATGAGGGTATATAGAACACCTGCACACATACTCTATAATCTTATATCTATACACATAAACCATTTAAATAACACAGAAACACACAAAACCTTATCTTTATCTAAACTCAAAGGCTTAAACCACCTGCTGTTTAACCGAGGATGCCACTCTCGATCTTCAGCTCAATGTTTGGTCAAGACATACATATAAATATAGGCCTACTGTATATGAAAGTGGGGGGTTATTTTTAAAGGAGGGGCATGTGTAAGCACATTTCCAGCACCTCTGAAAGGTACCATCGCTCACAAACGCCCATTCGTCCCAGCGGGACTGCTGCTCCAGGCTCTCCGGGCCAAGCCTCCCTACCGCCGGCTAAAAATATCAGAGGCCTCCCGACGCCCCGCAGCGGGCCAACGTCACACCACGCAACGGGACACGCTGCAGCACAGCAAAAAGCAGCAAACAACTTTGTTTCTTTCTTTGTTTGTTTCAATTAAATGTGGAAAAAAAATAACATCATCTCTATCTCATATCTTGTTAAGTTGAAATGAATCCGCGCCACTGAACGATATTCTCAGGGATTTTCTCCGTATTTTTTTTCAACTTTCCCCAAAAGTTTTATACAGGATTACTGCGACCTAATGAAAGCCACACAGTAAATGCTATTATTTTAAAAAATGTTGGTCGAGGCACAGTGCCGAGATGGGCTGGAAGACTGAAAGAAATGTAACTAGACTTCTGGTCTCCTTATAAATGGGGAGGAAAATCATAAAATAATAACTTACGTTTGCAGTTTACCATCGTCTCGTTAAAGTTCAGGGTTGTTTCCATGAAAAAATATACTTTATTTTATTTACTCACTAAGTAATTGATTCATTTATTGCGTTATTTGTAATTAATGAGTACTTTGATTAATCTCCTCTAATTTATTGCTAGCTTTCATATAAGATACACCAATCTGTTAACGAATTAACAGCAGATTATCTATGACCACTGAATTTAAAGTTTGGGGGGGGGGGCATTCTTGGTCAACTCTCAGCGCGCTTGCAGGCTAGATTTGATCAGCAGCAGCCTGTTCACATGAAAATAAAAACCAGTTGAACTTTAAAAAAAAAAAAAAGTATTCACTCACGTTAACACTAACCTCCAGAACAAGCACGAGTAAAACGAACTGAATGAGGTTTAAAAAAAAAAGAAGAAGAAGAAGAAGAAGAAAAGAAAAATGGGTCAGGTTTCTTGATTTGTCAGGTTTGTCACTGTGTCTAATTATAAACATGAATGGGCTGTAATTTAAAAAAGAACACACACTCCCTGCTGCCTGGCATGTTTGAGGGGACTTTTACAAACCCATAAGTTCGTCAATCCAAAATCTGGTACTTTCCGATTGTCAACAACTGCTGACTGCAATTTTACTCAACTTCAGAACCACGCAGACAACTGTACGTGCAATTTACAAGTTAAAGTATCCGTTTGTTTCCTTTGTTTCGTAACAATAAACGCGTCTGCAGCACTCATCTGTGAGTTTGTGGTAACTTTATATTAGTTTTGTCCACTTTGTCACTCCAAAGCCCTTCTGTAGGCAACAATTAACAGTATCTGTTCTCTCCTGACTGTGGCAGCAAGCTGCAGCCTGAGCCAACTACAAAGCAGGAAGACGCATTTGCATCAACACTGATGAACTTATTCAAAGTATGATTTGCGTTCTTGTAGATCCATATTTGCGGCGGTGAAGTCTGTATGAATTTAATTATATATAATATAGGGAAGGAGCAGCTCGATACTGACACACACTGGCAGATTTTTGTCTCGGAAAGGTGAATTGTCTGAATTGTTTTTTTTTTGTTGTTGTTGTTTTTTTTTTCTCATTGACTCTCAGAACTTTTTGCCACTAACTTGTAAACCGATTGGAGGATTTACCTCTGTCTCTTTTCTTCTCTCTCTCACACACACATAAACTCGCCGAGTTTCTCTCCCTCCTTCTCTCGGTCTCTCTGACACACACACACTCACTCTCTCTCTCACGCGCACGCGCACACACACACACACACACACACACACACACACCAGTAGACTACTGTATATTTTGTTAGGGTGATGTGTATTTTATGTGGTTGCCTCTTTCTTTTTAAGTGCTGAGCGCGCTGATACTGTGTCCACCAGCCTTATATTTCAATAAACTACTTCAATCTTCACTATTACATAATTAAAAAAAAAAGTTTCTCGAGGCAAAGGCAAGAATTTGCAGTAGGCCTGGTTGACCTTGAATCACACACACACACACTCTATTCTGGTTTTCCCGGAATTACGTATTTCCCCCCGATTTCCGATTCATGGCTTCATTTCATAAATTAAACTCACAGGTTTCTCACACTGCATTAACAACCAGACAGAGAGCAGCAGGAATGCACTGTCTCCCTGACACAAGACGAAGCGCGCAAAAAGTAAACAGTAGTAAACAGTAAATAGGGTAATTTTTTTACCACTGGGTGAATGTTCGTTCAGAATCTAAAATCAGGTTTTAGATTTACACTTGTCAAACAACTGTTTTATTAAAGTAACTTTAGGAGGAAACCCGGTTTAGATTTTCCAAAAAAAAAAAGAAAATAAGTTTCAGCTGCGCTGGTTATCGGTCATTTCAGTTGCAGGAGTCTTCAAACAGTCTGAACGGAAACAACACAGTCGATGGTTTCTTTGAGTTCACATGTTTCTGTTAGATCAGGACGTGGCCTACTGAACAAAACTTTTCCAACTCATCCTACATCATCAGGATGAGTTACCTACTAACTTTGTTTTTCCCACACGGGGCTGCAAAGGATCAGAAACATGGTTTTGTGTATTTAGCACTTCACTTGTCTGTGTCTAATCATTTAATTACTGTAGAGTAGATTACAACCAACGAAGGCTCGTTCAGATTCGTTTAATCACTTTATAGGTATTAAAGTTTAAATCACTCAGCTCTATGTTGGTATCCTCCTTAGTAATTCACATGAAGTACCATTTCAGAATTGGGGAATATCTGTGTATTCACATACTGTGCAGTGAGTGTTTTGTGTATTCGTTATGTATATTTCTACAGGGAATAACTGTCACTGTGATCCCACAAACCACGTCCATTTGGACAGTGTGACCCATATCTTCACTCAAATGTATTTTTCCCATGTGAGCAGTTGTAACCTTTAGCTTATAGAGCTCAGAGCACCTTCATTACGCGTGTCCCTTTCCCTTTTACTTTGACCCGGCTACAAAACGCTTTAACCCCGACATCTATAGGCTATTAGTAGGGAGTGAAAAGTAAAAATATTTTTTTGAACATTTTTAAGAAAGTTAAGCAAATCTTTAAGCACAAGGAGAATACTGATTCACTTGTTTCCAGCGCAGTTTCACATGTTTGAAGAAGTGACAGTGCTGAGAGTGGACCGCTCTGCCTTATTCTGCCGGGTTTCCAAATAAAGGAGTGAGCGAAACTGCCACTGGAAATAAATGGATTTAAGTCGTCTTCGCCGCCGTCATTTTTCACCCGTTTAGCGAGTCATCGGATTTAAATATATTTTTTTTATTAAAAACACAGTTTACAAGATACCCACGGTGGCATAGCCTATAAGTCTGCTGCTTTGGTTTTATTCAGGTCAAAACCATAAAAACAGCCATCCGCGTTTTTACGCACTGTGCAATTGTGCTCATCTTCTATTTATTGCCTTTAAATCGGCGCGACTGTGAGCTTAACTGGGGCGTCTACCCCAAACGGATTCTTGGACAAAACAGATCAACACGAGCCTCTCATGGAAAACACAGACACCGGAGTTTCTTTACATCTTTTCGCCCCGTGATAACTCCGCAGTGGGCGCTTTGGGAGCTGCCTCGCCGTCGCTCAGTTCATTCCAATTTAAACAACTATTAGGCTAACCCCCCTCGTTCGCGAGATTATCCGAAATTAGGCTACCCTGTCTGCCTTGTTTGGATCTATCTTCAAGTTTAACATCTAATTGTTGTCTGTTAGCGATCAGATCCCGGCTCTCAGTGATCCCCGGTGTCACCTTCATGCGCTTTGTATCATCTTGTTATTGTTTTCACTATAATTTGGACAGTGACAAGTCCGCGGCGAGCGCACAGCACTGGCCCCGATGTGTGCCGTAGCGCACCATTCACACACACTCACACATACACACGAGCGCGCAGGCACACACACATGAACACACATGTCCGCAGCCCGAGAGTTCCCTTACCTTCGTTGGGAGGATAGATGATAGGAAACGCAGGAATAACGCAGGACAACAAAAGAGGTAAAATGGAAAGGAGTGATCGCGGACTGCAATCCATGGCGGCGGATCAGAGGTACATAACTCCATGAAGCCACTGACTGATCTGAGAGCGTCTCCTCTCCACTCAGCTTTCTCCCTCTCTCTTGCTCCGTCTCCCTCCCGATTGGAGCAGTTTTCCGCTGGGTCCTACAGAGTCTGACAGACAGCAAAAAAACACACATGAGCCCGCAAGTTCACCACAGGTCAGTTTAGATCCTGTACCACGGGCGTCTTCTTGACGTGAATGACAAACTCAGCTATTCAGCATATTTTACAGCCCGAGTCGATCCAATACTGTAATGTGAATCACTAAAATAGAGACTGAGGGAAATTTTAGAAATCTATATGGGAACAAAAGGGTCTCACCACATGTTCCTTCGACCTACTAATGTAATAATTCAATCACATTTACCTACTGTCTTTCCACTTACTGTATTTCTCTGCTTTATTCTCCCAGGAAGTTAGTTAAACAATATAGTTATATGGTTTGGATATTAAAAGAAAATATGTGACCTGCTGGTTATACCAGAGTATCACTCAGGCTTTATTTGGCCCAGTAACAGTACAGATAAATCCAGCATCTACAGGCCTTTATTCCAACAAGTGAGTATAAATCAAACATACTTTTTAAATTTATTTTTCTTTTTTTTTAACAACAGTAGAATAGTCAATCCGAACCTGGTGTTTTTAATAAAACAGCCAAAAGTGGCCTGTGATTTTGGATCATACACAAGGAAGGACTTGGTTTTATTTGGACTGCAGAGCAACCAATCGCCCACTTGCTTTAAATCTAAAAACTGGAACAGCCAACAGGATCCTGTCATTTTAAATGCAAACTCTGGATCAGCCCGAGGGGGAAATGTTTATAACCTTATTCTGGAACAAATAAAACCCAGTTGTTTTATTTTACAATGAGTTTTTGAAAGACATGCAGGAGAAAAATAATATGTGATATATATATATAGTTTGTTTTTTCATATTAGCTGTTCCACCTCATGGCTTATAGACTGAGGTCATATTTAACCTGCTTCACATTTAATTTACATTAAAGTGCAAGATACAATCAATAGCCTACTTTTGAAAAAACAAAACAAAAAAAGAACCAAAAACAAACAAACATACATTTTCAAAGTGTTATATCGGTGTGTGTATGGACATATGATGTGCTTGTATTTGGGTCCACTGCGGGCATTTTTTTGTGAGGGCCATTAGGGGCCCCTGACACCACAATACTTGATCCACACTGAGAGGCTGGGGGTGGCAGTGTAACGTCAGGGCCTTCGCTGAGATGCCAGCTGTTGTGGTGGGGGGTTGGAGGCTGGAGGTTAGGAAGGCATCTGACGTATGGGAAAAGTTAAACAACGCAGCACACATTCTATAGAGGCCAACAACACAGCTACATTTGCATTTGTAGCAACTGTAAACTGTAAACTGCAACTGTAAATTCAAATTCAAGTTGAGGAAGGGGGTCTCACCCAAAGATAAGAGAAATGTCTAGCATATATTTTTTAAAGAGAAATTATTATTATAATTTTGTGATTTAAAAAAAACACTTATTTACTGGGCATATTTCAATGTTTCATTTCTCCACATCATTTAAAAACTAAGGGGAGGGTGATCCAAAAGTCAAAGTGGCATCCTGTTTAACTAATGCTTATGTTCTCACTGAATGAATTTAATGAACTTTTTTCTCTTTTTTTCCCCCATAGAATGATTACACAAACCATTAGGACACGGTAGGAAACACTGCGAAATTTGTGGAATGCAAATCACATTCTGCATTTTGAAAAATTGCTACACGTGTGCAGCATTGTTTTCACACGCTACTGCATTTTCAGGAGAAAGTCTTTTCTTCTATCATATTATTTGCCATGCTCGGTATATTATGTAGCTGGCAGTCTGTTCAGAAGTCCTTTAAAATTAACTGGGACGTTTTTTTACCATGCATTTAATGTAGATATTTTAGAACAAATGACTTAACAGTGAACTCAGAGCAGCGTTTCACTCAGAGATTTATGAGTTTCAGGTTGTCGATGGATACAGTGAAGAATGATGCCAGGAGGTCTCTGGCCACATTATTAAGTGGCTGTGGCATGTGGATTTACAGCAGGTTTTAGACGTGCCAACCCTCGTCATACATCATCTTCTACATCCCACTAATTCACTTATTACACACTAAGATAGATTAATACAGAGGCCCCACAGCTAACAATCAATTCAAAGGCTGGTCGTTCTGGACTCGCAGTTTGCACATATGAGGATTTAGTTTGGGAATGAGGAACTTTCTGAGCAAATAACTGGATTTATTTTCACATACTGCACAACATATTCATGGAAAATTGACAGAATTATGCATATGCTGGATTTGGAAATGGAACCAGGCATTAAGGATTATGTGTACCATTTAATCTTAATTTGAATATCATTACACTTTGCATTCACTTTTCGTCCAAAAAAAACTAAACAACTAAGTTACAATTTGAGGTTGAAATGAAACTGAGTGTTCGCAAATTAAAATATTTGGACCAATACAGTAAAAGCAGAGTGACAGTCAACAAAGAAAAAAGTGATTACAAGTATTCTCGAGAAAACAGTATTACTGAATGAGATTATAATGTGGCATATAAAGGAACTTCATGCCGACAGTCAGGCATAATCAGGAATAATTGTTTTCATTTGGTTGTCTGAGAGGCACTGTCAATGTGTTTTTAGTCAATAAACCTGCAAGTTAGTTCAGACTAATTGCTGAAAATCTGTTTCTGATTGTGGTGAATTGGAAAAATGCGATGGGTCCCTCCCGTCTATCCACTCCAACATTTTCCCCCTCTTCTCAATGAGCGCTTGTCCATTCTTGAACTCTAGCCAGTGGAACAATCCAGTATGAGATGGAGGAAAATATTGATTTAGAGCTGCAATTGTAAGTCATGATGTGTCCTGACACGGCTGTGTAGCGCGCCGAACTCACAGAACAGATGTTGTTTAGGAGCAGCTTTGAAGCTGCCAAGGCCTGGCCTTCATAACACAGTAACACACAAACAAACAAACAGATAGGCCGACTGTGTTTACTGCTTGCTGTCAGTACTCTCTTCCTCCCTGTGGTTCTGAGACGGCACATTCCTCCATACTCGCAGCGTACAGAAGGAGGAGAAGCCAGCGGGCTGCTGGCATGTAACACTATCCCCCCACACCAAACATCATACCAGGGACGCTTTCTTACCATTGCCAGCACTACTACTCCTCACCCGTTCCCCTTGTCCTTTTATTTTCTTACAGCACTACAGGGGTATCTAAAATCAAAGAAAACTGCAACTGCCTGGTTACTGTTCTCATTAAGGTATAATTATAGTGCTATTTTTTAAAATTTGCATCACCCCTAAGTGTATTACAACAAAATTTGTTATGTGTTTATTCAGGAAGAATAATCATGTTTCAAGTAATACTATTATTCTGAAGACAGCACCCTGTGCTCTAGTTGTCCCAGGAAATTGAATGAACATACATTTCTATTTGGGGCTACTGAAAGCACCACAGACAATACATTCAGTATCATTTAGAAGACACAGTACTACTTATCTTCCTTTAAGAATTTGGTGATATTGTCAAACAGATTAAAAGCAGTGAAAGTTGGTGCAGTTGCAGCCACTTTCAGGTCAAAGTTTGTGATTTAGCATCAGGCGAAGGAACTGAGCTGGAAACAGACATTAATATCAGCATTACACAAGAAGCTTTTATTCTTATCTTATGAAGAATGTGTCCATTTGAGTGTTTACACAGAGAAATCAAGTGCCCCCCTATATCCTGTATTTGCACCAATGATTAATTGGGTTATGGTTCATTCGGCAAAGTCTCTCTCTCACCCTCAGAGAAGCAAGTGGGAGGCTGCTCTGATAGGACTGACCTACCTGCCATAACAGGCTCCTGTGAGACAGAGCTGGGCCTCCTTCCCGCTAAGAACAGCTCGCTCTCTTTCCACACTCAGCCACGATCATGTCCCATTATACTGCTGGTGCAGCGGGAAGAGGCTGGCAGGGAGGAGAGTATAAAGTATGGTGGGAGTAGATGTTTGGGTTTGGGCTTGTTTCAATATAAAAGATAGGATTATCACACACTGTTGAGAGTATGGACTGCAACCCTCTATTTAAAGTATTTGACTCAATAAAACCTGGAAATAAATTGCTGCACCGCCCTTTACTTATATACCTTTACGTTTCCAATGATTTGTAGTCAAATTAAAAAAAAAAAAGTTTTATTGTATTTTTTTCTTGTTTCTGCCTTGGCAAGAATGTTGCTCCAATCTGTGGTCACACACGTGTCTCTATGAGTGACAGAAGTTTAAGCAGATGGTTGTATTATTCCCTAAGAAAAGCAACAACATGGCAGAACAGAACCCAGTGCTAGAAACATCTTTTCTTCAATAAAAGTAGTAGTACTATAATAAAATACTTCATCACTGTGGAAGAAGTTGACATCTCTTATGGGTCTTTTTTTGTTAGTCTGTTCAGACAGGGTAGACAGCGTTGTTCATCCTCACCAACCAGTTCAAACTAGTTAACCCGCAAAGTGCCAGACACGTAACTTCCCACATCCCTGAGAATCTTTTCCTGGGAAAGACTGACCAGAAGAACAAAGCCTTCATGAGCTAGTTGAAGGCTGCACCACTACTTATTGTCTATCTACAGTTAGTTAGTGATAAAGAACAGAATAACAGACATTTTACTACATGTGAATGTCGCTGATTATCCCTCTTAAAAAATGTATAACTATGTCCTACCTGGGAACACATTTAGCCACTAAGGCTTCAAGCTGGAGAAAGTCCTGAAACAAAAGAGTCTGACTGACATGAGGGTTTATTTACTGGAGGACAACTAAACAAGGCTAAACCATAAGAGCTGGTAATTAGAGAGGGAGGAAACAACATTTGGTCTCCTTGATGGCATTGAGGTTTTGTCACAAGGAGACACACAAAAATGCAAACAGACAGAAACTCTCTCGCTCTTTCACCTCCCTCTCTCTCTAGAACTGAAATCAGCAGTAATTTTGTATCTTCAAATATGAAAGATTAATCATTTTAATTGTGAGAAACAATCGTTGGAGGCAGAATACTTGATCGCTAATTTGACTGTAATAATAAACTCATTTCATAGTGTTGCAACATAAGAGTCATAGCCAAGCACTGCCTGAGGTAATTAGCTAAAGTGAATGAATGTATTGTGTTTTCTGGGAAGGAATTATGTCCTAATACAGGAAGACGTCCGTCATAGAATCAGCTCCCATCAATCTTTGAGGGACAGTGTCCTAACCCCCATCTCATTGCTATTCCTTCTGCCAGTATTGTCTTGGATTCTATTTGTCCTCCATCTGCTATAGGATTAGATTCATGCACGCGCACACACACACACACACACACACACACACACAGATACACACACACATACACTAACTTGGGTTTTAAAGTAACGTCTGCCAAGTAAGACCTTGGCAGAAATGCACTTGACTTCCAAAACGTGCACTTTTTGCATTTTTGTTCATAAACTTTCATATAAGAATGGGGTAGCATCTCAACTACTTAGTTAAAAAAAGAAAAATAGTAAAGCGTAATCTTAATCGAATATCATTACACTTGCATCTACTTTTCAAATTCAAAAACCAAACAATCCAAGTTAAATCGAGGTTGAAATGAAACCAGAGGTTCAGAACAAAACATTGGACCAATATGGCAAGTTTGTGAGTGACAGTCAAATAAAGAAAAAGTGATTATACTTTAGAAAAGAAAATACTGAATGAGATTATAATGTATATGTTGAACCTACAAATAAATAAAATAACCAGGCTGTTACCACTGTCTGAGAGGTAATGAACAAACCTGTGTTAGTCTCTGGGACTAATTGCTGAAAACTGCCTGAATGGGGACTCAAACACATCCTCCTGTCGACGACCTAACATTTTCCCCCAAATGGAGCGCGAACCACCTTGAACTTACCAGTGGGAAATAAACCCAGTAAGGAGATGAGGAAAAAGGCTGACTTAGAGCTGCACCAGGCTGTGAGGGTCCTGACACGCCGAAGCGCTATCAAACCTGTTGAGCAAGAGCTGGAGCATTTCAGTTGCCAAGGCCTGGGTCACAAAACAGAACAGCCAAATTAAAGAACACTGCCACTGTCATGTTGCACTCCTGTGGGTTCTGAGATCGCACATCTCTCCATACTGCAGCTGCAGAGATGATAGCTGGCTGCGGGCATGCAACACTATCCCCCACACCCATGTCAGACTTTTACCATTGCACTACTACTCCTCAAATCTGCTCCCTTGTCCTTTATTTTCTTACACACTAGTATCTAAAATCAAAAGAAACTGTAAACTGCCTGGTTACTGTCTTCCTCCTATTATAATTAAGAGAGGCTGGCTTAAAATTTGTATCACCCCTAAGTGTATTACATCAGTAACGTGTTTATTCAGGAAGAATCATGTTTCAAGTAATACTATTATTCTGAAGATGCACTCCTGTGTCAGCTGTCCTAGAAATTGAATGAATATATTTCTATTTGGGCGAAGCACCACAGACAATACATTCTAGTACTACGAAGACATGGTACTACTTTATCTTCCTTTAAGAATTTGGTGAGATACTATTGTCAATGATTAAAAAGCAGGAAAGTTATGGAAGCAGCCACTTTCTTACAGTCAAAGTTTGTGATTTAGCATCAGGCAAGGAACTGAGCTGAAACAGATACTAGCACAAAGCTTTTTACCACCTGTCCACGAGGTCCCAATATGCCTGCACCACTGAATGAAGTCTCACCCAGGGCCTGATGACTGATCCACCACATCACGGCATGAATACAGAGATGTCAATTAAATATAAAGAACTTAGTTTATTTGACCTAATAAAACCTGAAATAACCTTTATATACTTATCGGTAATGATTTGTAGTCAAATTAAAAAAAAAGTTTATGCCTGCTCATGTTATCTCAACTGTACCAATAATTGTCTCTGATGAAGTTTAAGACGGTCATTATCTCAACATGAACAAACCAAAAGGAGCACTTTCTCCTCAAAATTATAATAAAATACCTATCACTGTGGAAGAAGACACTTTATGAATTGGTTAGTCTGTTCAGACAGGCAGACAGTTATTCATCCTCACCAACCCAGCCTCCAAATTAGCAACTGCAGACACTGAATCAATCCTATAACTCAGAGACTGACTAGAACAAAAGCCTTCAAGAAAGAATAAAGGCTGGAAAATCACTACCATTGCTCATCACAGCACAGTGATGTCAGAATAACAGATATCATCATATGTGAATGTCGCTGATTATCCCTCTCAAAATGTATATAACTATGTCCTACCTGGGAAACAAGATTGATACTAAGGCTCGTTGGAGAAAGTCCAAAACAAAAGAGAGTCTGACTGACATGAGGGCTCATTTACTGAGGACAACCAACAAGGCTAAACCATAAGAGCTGGTAATTAGAGAGGAGGAACATTTGGTCCCACGGAACAGGGTTTTTACAAGGAGACACACAAAAATGCAACAGACAGAAACCCCTGCTTCTTCACCTCCTCTCTCTCTCTAGAACTGAAACGCGTAATTTTGTATCTTCAAATAGCATTTAACTATTTAATTGTAGAAGAATCGCTATAATTATTTGATCAAGAATTAACGGCTAATAAACTCATTTCAGGTGCGTTGCAACATAAGAGCTGGTGGCTTACACCTGAGGTACTAGCCAAGTGAATGAATGTATTGTGTTTTCTGGGAAGTGGAATTATGTCCTAATACAGAAGCATCCACAGAATCAGCTCCTCAACACCTTTGAGACAGTCCCCAACCCCATCCTATTAAGTATTCCTTCCAGTATTGTTTTGACTTATTTGCCCATCTGCTATAGGATTAGATTCATATCACAGCACACACACACACACAGATGCACAGCACCAACTCAGCTCTAAGGGATCATGGCAAGAATCTTGCAGAAATGCACTTGATTTCCAAAACGCACTTTTTGTATTTTTATAAACTTCAGTATAAGAATTGTGTAGTATCTCAATAATAGTTAAAAAAAAGGTTAGTAAAGTTTATATATATAAATAATCAGTGTTCAAATAGAGATTTATTCATCTCTATAGTATCATGATTAGGCCTCACAATTTGGATATCGGTAACTAGATAACATGAAGTTTGTCGTTTTGCCCACCTAATGAGAAGCCAATCTACAAATAGAAGGCCCGAGGCACTGTACATAAAGGCATCAGAACGTACCTTTATCTTATAAAATCTACAGAGAGAACCCAACAGATCCCACTCATGAGCAAGCACTGAAGCACTGTGGCAAGGAAAAATTCTTTAAGAGCTTCATACCAAATGTGGTACAATATCAGTCACTGAAATAAAGTGTGTGTGTATGTCTATGCTTTCTAAAGGTTTCCTATGAAGTAAATCAATGGAAGACAGGTCAGTCTGTTGCTGTTTATAGATTGTTCAAAGACCAGAGAAAAGCACCTTAATTATACAGATGATGGAGTACAGGCCCCAAGTCAAAAGCCAGTGTGTGTGAGTGGCAGCATCAGCAGCTTCCCATAACAGCATCTAATTGGCCCATGTCTTGTGACCGACTCATTGCAGTATTCCATTTCGAACTTGTTATGTAACTTTTTGAAGCTAAGACAGAGGTACTACTTACACACATATGTGCGGCCAATGCAACACTCATGCATATATGCAAACACAGAGATATCTAAGACCGCAAACCTCCAGGCACTGCACAGACTTTGTGGCCACCCTGTGCTATGGAGGAAGATCTAGACAAAATAAAGGACACCAGAGTCTGGAAGCACAAACATAATACACATTAATACACATTAACACACACTGGTTGCCCTCGCCAGAGCTACTAAATGAGGTGTCATATACTTGAGCAGCCACACTTTGTAAAAGTGGCAGCTGGAGCACTGAGAGTGACACTTAACAATGACTATATTACATTAATAAGATTATTTCAGCACCTAGTCATTAATTGAGTACCTTTCTGCTAAGAGAATTTCTATTAAAGTATACAGTGTGGCTGATTTATTGCAAAAGGAAAATGCACTGGTGATATGGAAGGAACATATATTTGTGCTCTGCAGATGATGACATAAAACATAAGCATAGTTTTGAGATTGACCAGTTTTGGTTAAAGCTAAATTAGAACAGGATGTAATGCAAATGAACGTCTGCTCGTCATTTAGAAACCACCTGTGTGTGGGACTTGCGCTGTCATCTGCTTCAACTTGTGAGTTGAATGGCAAGTTTGGTGAAACCGCACATGTAGTACCCTACAAACTTAATCCTAATCAAGGCCAGGTGACCTTTGTTGTTCATCGGCGTGCCGCTAAACCCTACCACAGTTTCTACTGAATGCTGTTAACAAACCTTATGTGTATGATTTTTAAGATTGGCAAGCCCACTGGTTATCACAAACATTTCTACACAGAGTTATTCAGCTAGCTAAACATCACGTAGACAAACCTTTTCTCAACAGTTTTGAATCATGAGTAACTCAGCAGTGTTTCAAGAAATGCTTTCCTTGATATGTGCTGTTTAAAGACGCCTACTGAAGTAGAGATAAATCCTTCCTCATAATATCGCAACATCAGTTACTTGAGATTTACTATCATCTTTAACTGTACTACCAGCCAAAAATACAACTCACCAGTACATATTAAGTGCTGTCTTATGTAATAAATGCTACCATAAGGAGCTTATAGAGCATTAAAAAAAGCTTAGAAACTGTTGTTGACTTTGTTCAATGACACAAAACCAAAACCCCAAAAAGCTCACAAGTAAAACAAACAGGAAAGGTGTCGGTCATTGATGTGACAAGCACCATGTGCCTTGACTGGGATGGTCAGTCATTCCATGGCAGCCAACAACTACATATGAGGTTGTCACATTAGTGATTATACATTGCTGACAATGCTCAAATTGTTTACCATCAAATAAACTTGTACAATGGAGCAAAAATCGCCAGTAAGGAAAATAAAACTCTATATCAACCTTTATAACCCATGGTGATGGGTGTGTTCCACCCACACAAACTGCTACAATAACACCTCAGATGTCCAATACTAACTGAGTCTGCAAGCATGCTTACACTGTAAGTATCATGCTCAGGCTCCTTCCCATTTAGGAATCAAACCAGCTGGTCACAGATATGTTTGGACTCAGGTACAGGCTGCAAGTGCGGATGAAAGCAGATAACCTAACTAATTCAACCCAAAGCAGACATACTGTATCCAACATTGTAGCTTTATCAATAATTAAATCACACAGGTCAAATGATGACTCTAAAGGCTCATCACAACCACCCGTTCCTGAAACCAAATGGCACTTCACTGCGGATCAGGTACCCAAGGCCCATTATCTCCATTATTTCGCTTGTCTGAGAAGGTACATCCCCACGGTACACACACTTGTTCATAACGACCCAAACCACAAAACCACAGTGTTAGTCTAATTCTAACACCGGTAGTACAGGGCCCGGTTATTATGTTGTTTTGCTTTATGACACACACACATAGTCCTCAAAACAGTACAGTGATGAGTGTGTGTTTGTACCACATCCAACTCAAGCACTGTAATAGTAAATGGCGAAACCCTCATCAGTCGTCAGGGCGGCTGCCTTTCATGTGAAGAGCGTCTGATGCTCTTCCTGCCCAGGTTTTCTCAGACACTTTAAAATGCATCCAAAGGCTTAACATGCTTTACCCGACAAAGGGCCTGAACCGTGCCAAGTGCCTGTAGCTCATATCTGTGTGGGTTGACGCAGGGAAGGTGGGGTTATGACATGACTAAAAAGCAGAGAGATTTTGGGTAAACTTACATCATCTTCAGCCTTTAACTGTCACCACCCCTCTCTCTCTCTCTGTCTCTCCAAACTGCCTTCCTTTGCTACCAAGACTGATCCTGAGAACAGAGAGATTACCTCCATTTGTCTTCATTAGCATATTAGCTAACAGGCCCTTTGCTGGAGCCCATGGGAAACTGCTGTAATTGCTAAGATAGCTGTAGACTAAACCACTGATAGAAACTATAGAGTAGTGTGTACGTGATTCAGTAATGGGGGGGGTTTTAAAGATGAACTTCACCTTGACTCTCGTGCCTCATGCTCATGTCTTATATCTCTGTGTGCGCACACCGTATGTGAGAGAGCGCAGAAAGCATCGAGGAAACAACAGCCCAGAAAATTACTCTGAGCAGCCAGCTGTTTCTGAATCTCATCACAGGAATTTATCAACAAGCATAATTCTGGCACCAACCGCCTATGGTGCTACAAATATTTCCATGAAAAGAATCATCACACAACTTTCCCATCCTCTCTTGTGAGAGCTGGCTGCTTATGAGGGATATTTTTATATTTTGAGTTTTCGGTTCATTCGGATGAATGCAGAAATGAATTATCCTTGCATATCTGAACTACTAGGGAGGAGAGGTTGTTTGATCCATTCTAATATATGGATGATTGCGATACACTGTGATTCAAATTATGAAGCGTGCACTCATCCTCAAAAACACCCTATACAGTCCAACTGGCAGCTGAAATGCTCCTAATTGCAAGGCACAAACAAACACGAAAATTACAGCAACTGTGCCCAATTAGAGGATATTTTTGCGATGCTTTCTGTGGTTCTATGGTTGATTAGCTGCCTGTTCAGGTAAGGAGTTAGCATTGAGTATATCTGAAGTTCAGAGAGTTCGGGCCAGAAGTGTGGCTCCAAATTTCGCTGTGAATTTAAAAGAATTTATGGGAGCTGTATCCCTATAAACATGGGTTTGGAGTGTAGATTATATGAATTCAGTGGTTAACTGAGAGCTGAAGGTTACCCTTACTTTCACAAGTGAAGAGTTCTCTAGACTGTGGTCTTCTTGCAGTTAATAGGATTCTTTTCCTTGTCCAATTGACTCATTACTGTTTAAAAAAGAACAGGGATACGAAACCCACAATGGCAGATGACTAAGAACCTTGCTTGCATACAGTATACATAGTTGGCATTAGTCAACATACAGTACAAATGCTTCTGTTTCCCCAAAGTGCATCATTGCATCATTGTTGACACAGAGGGCAACAGCAGAGAATGTCAAGCAGAAACATAAAAACACACACAATGCTTATAATTATTATGCATATGTAAGCACACAACATGCCAATTTAGCCTGGGGGTGCACAGCTCGCGTGTACAATCCAACCAACATACACACGCATGCTGGTCAGGCAGTCTAAAGCATTGTGACACAGGCCCAGTGGCACAATTTCAGTGACACACACGCTTAGCATCACGCCATCCCTTACCTCTGCGTGACCAATTTTTTTTTTTTTGGGACCTTTACTGTTACAGCAGACAGCAGTACTCTGTGCTGTAGGGAAACCTCATGTTGCCCAGTCAAGTGAAATGCTTCATGAGACACAGTATGATTCATAACTTGGAAAAAAACAAATTTATTTTAAGTCTTGCTGTCACCAATCTAGGCTGGCCTTGAGCCAAACATGTTCATTCTTTCCACAGTCTGTACAACAATGCACATAACTATTGTTCCCTTTCTCAAGTGATTTTCTCAGGTCAGTGGAGTGTCTAACCAAGGGTGGCATTCACAAATGAAGACACTTAAGAGTCTTTCATATCAGCTGATCTGTCTCAGCAGAAAGAGATGCTGTGTTACAAAGATGCCAGTGTGAAAAAGCAGTTTCTTAGCACGAGATAGACATCTCACCAATTTCCCCCACACTAAGACAGACAAACAGTGTATTAGATACCGTCTATCATGGTATTGTCATTTCAGATACGCCTGCAAAACACCAAAGTAGGCTGCTCTGAAGGAGGAAATAACACAATTTTAAATAAGCAGAATTAAGTGTCACAAAACACTATGAGTGAACTCCAGACCTACCAAAGTGAGGACTTTTAAAGAATATTAAATAGTAAAATATAATTAGCCTGCCAGGAGTGAGTGATGGACGTTATGGTGGACAAATCCCATTTTGTGGGTGTTGAAAACTCTGTCTTCTTCATCAGTTCTAACATTGAATCACATGTAAGGTATACAAATATGTTTAAAACTTAAAAACTTGATCTTCCTGGGATTATTCCTGAAGCTGGATTGGGTTGAACCAGTTCCGTCATTACGTTTATATGTTAAGTCCTTCCTAATATCTTAGCTACTACTAGCTAGTGTGAGGCAACCTATTTTTTACTTTTGTGATGCATAAATATCCAGTTAGTCATTTATCCAATAAGCAACAGCTGGTGCAACTAATGTTATGGCACTTCTGCTCCAGTTTGATAAAGTGTGGTTGGCAGCAAGCATGGTAAACTGAATGAAATGGAGAAATAGATGAGAAAAGGTGAGAAACTGGTGGAGTTTGGTAGTCAGCTTGGCTTGGACCTTCTACAGAGGATTGATTGAATGTGATTAGAGGTGCCATTCTGTCTGCCAGGGTACTCCAGCACCACTTAGATTCTGCTCATTTTGCCAACCCACCCAGGCTTACACTTCCACTGCCCACCCAACCCTCCTCTCCCCCTTTCCATCCATCCATCTATCCATCCATCCATAGTGGATGGGTAGTAGTGCCAGGGGCAAAACCACATGGGCAATTCCAGAGAGAACAGCATTGTAATTGCTCTGACTGAAAAAAAGTTCTCAATTGACCTGTCTGGTTAAATGAGGAAGGGCGATGCTGTCCTCCTTTTTCCACACATGATCTCTCCTGTCTTCCTCTCCATCCCTCCCACCGCTGCTGTCTATACTTCAGAGCCAAGGCCATTCTGGGCCCTGCCAGGTCGGAGAACCCAGCCGCATGTCAGACATCTCACTCTGACACACTATCCCTCCCTTTCTTCTTTCTCCGCCAAACCCCCACCTCATCCTCCCATAGGCTTTCATGGAAAGTCGTCTTTTTTGTTGTGCCAGAAGCTGCATCCTAACACTCCTCCATCTCTCTCAATCATACTAAACCAAGGTAGCAGAAGTCTTTGAGATGGATTATTTTACTTCTTACTAAAGCAATAAATCATATTTTGGACCATCCAGGCAGGACAGTGCAGTTTTTTCCTGTGCCGTATGTAACAGCAATCAGAGCAGCCTCGACAGCTGGGATGCCTGCTCAAGGATTCAGAGGATACTAAGTTACTATTCTATCCTCTACTGGCCTCACAGAAATACGGAGTCAATCAGTGAAAATAAACACACCACCACTTGTGGTTCTGTACACAAACATGCCTGTGTATGTAGGTTTGATCAATAAAGGTCTTTTTTAAGGCTGATACTGATGTCATTATTATAATCAGGCTGGAGTAGAAATCCATGTAAAACTGCACTTGAAACTCAAGATACTCCTATATATTACTGTCTACCCGTTATAATCTCACAGGTACACAACAGTACACAGGTACTGGTATTGTTTTTACGAAAAGGTAAACTGATATGCTGACCTAAACCAATTACACAACCACAAGCAGGCAGACTGCCAGAACAGTGGGATGAGGGTTAAGACAGCTTTCCACAAGATACATTCAGATTCCCACCTTCACACTTCATGGCCATTTATGTGCTGTTTGTTTCTCTCTGATCACCTATAGATTTACAGCGGACCACCTGCAAGGCTTACAAACTGAGCAGACACACATTCACATACACACACACAAAACACAGCCAGATGGGAGACAGCAGAGATCCAGTAAAGGAAGGCAATGATTGATGCCTAAACACAGAGGAACAAATGAAACCAATCAAAACTAATCAGGAACGGCAGCTCAATACAACGGAGGCTGGGCAAGCATAAGGAATATGTCTGCAGGTTGACAGGGATGTAGCTACATCCTCTGATTACAATAGCGGACTGCCATACTGTATACAATCTGTTTCACTGTTAGTCTCAGTTCAGTGTACAAATGTTTATCCTGAGCACGGCTATGATGAACAATGGCTTTCATGGGAAAGTGATGAACAATGTTTTACTGACACTGAAGACATTAACTGGAAACATTCAGATAGTGTTTTGGCTAGAGCTAGTGCAGAAGCATCCAGACTGATCTCAATCTTTGTCATCACAGTGCAAAGGACACCAAGCATGTCCAAACTGCAAACTGCTAATGTTTTTAAAGATAATATCATCTGAAGAGTATCATGTTTATGCACTTCAGCCACCAGCCAAAAATAAATTTAATAAATGGCCTTAACATTAATGTTGTATTATACTGTAGCAATACCTCAGAGGAAGTAATTAAGGGATTATGGGGTAGCGGTGGAGTGGAAGCACTGCCAAGGGATTTAAAGCTTTTATAAGAGGTTTTCTGTTATACCATAAAGTATGTATCATTTGGTATAAGGTCTATTTCAAAAGTCTTCTTTACAGTGGTTAAAATCAATACTCTTATATGTATCAAATGAAAAGACAAATGTAGTGATGAGCCTACAGAGAGGCTTCATAGAGCCTTTATATATACATATATATATATATATATATATATATATATATATAAATACTCTTATATGTATCAAATGAAAAGACAAATGTAGTGATGAGCCTACAGAAACTTCATAGAACCTTTATATACATATATATATATATATATATATATATATATATATATATATATATATATATATATATATATATATATACATACATATGTACTACATATGTACTAACCCTAACCCTGCTCTTTCTTTCTCTCCCCTCTCTCTTTCTCTGTCAACCCAACTAGTCGAGGCAGATGGCCACACACCCTGAGTCTGGTTCTGCTAGTGGTTTCTGCCTCTTAAAAGGAAGATTCTCCTTGCCACTGTCGCCAAGTGCTTGCTCATGGTGAGAATTGCTGTAAATAATATTATAAAGAGTACGGTATAAACCTGCTCTGTAAGAAAAGTGTCCTGAAATAAACAATATGGCTGGGTGCTATATAAATAAAATTGACTTGACAATTATAATCAAGCCCTGCTTTAGAAATATAATCAAGCTGTGTATTTTTGTTCCTAATTATGAAATAATAAGAGATATAATAATAAGAGAGTGTGAAACCTTTTCCAGGAGAATGCATGCAGCACTGGGAGTGTTGTATTGAGCAGTTGGTTATAAATGTGCAGGGTCTGACAAAATGACATTTCAGGAAAGAGGATTTAGCAAAAGATCATTAGGCTGGCAGCATTTTTTTTTTTTTTTTGCTTAATATTCCCCTTGCAATCATTTTTTTCCATCTATAGGTAAGTTTCTTAGAGTTAGAAAAAAGGGCAACACAGACCTCTGTTTGATTGTGAGATTGACAATCAGATTGTCCAGAGTTTTTCACCAATTTACCAATTTACTGTACAAACTGCACTTCTGAGGGAATATACTGTACAGTGGTCTCAAATCACAGTTTTTTAAGTTTTAGAAGTCAACATACTGTCAAACAGGGTCAGTACCTATTGATAGTTTATGAGTAATTAGCACAATATAGTAATTAGGTGTTACCAGAATTACAGTATATATGGGTGGATACTGTCCTCTGGAAATACCCGCTACACTGTGGTCTGCTGCATCCTGTGGAGCTGGAGGCGTTGCTATGACATGATTTAAGCAGGAACAGTGAATTGCAGCTGCTACTTTCTCTAATCTGAAGGTTATTCATTAAGCTTTTTTCATTGTTAGTGGGCTCCAAACATGTTGACGACAGATGTCCCCTGTTTCAGCCAGTTACTGGCATCACAAACTGCTGGTAATAAAATATAGTCACAGTAACTGTACCATTAACCAAATCTCTGCGGTGAACATACTCTCTCTCACACACACAGGCACATACAAACACATTAACACATCATGGTGGTGCAGTTACTCACTCTTCACAAAGCAGCAATGTTTACTTAAGCAATCACACAAAGGAAATTAACTGAAATTCCTCAGCGTGTTTGTCCCTCTCTCATACACACACCCATAATGCACACATTCAAACACATAAATCACCTCAGGGGATATATCGTTAGATCATGTCAAAAAGAGATTTCTTGTTTTCTATTCTAAAACTAAAACAAAGCATCACAAAGGGAACACATGAAAACACGATTTAGGAAGACAACCTTATCTCATTGTCAGCAGGCTGAAATGAGCAGTAGGCCATAGATGGTTTGTTTATGGTTAAGATATTGCATTATGTAATACAGTACAATAAGCAATATACTCTCCACACTGAAAGCTCAAATTTAAAAAATGTTTACTGTCACCACAAATGATGAAGTCTCACGAGAAATTGGCAGAGTGAGATTCCTTTAGGTGTTTCAATTACTGTATTACTGCTTTAGTTATACAGTAGCATTACTAGATAGTGTATGACTTCTTTACTCTGGATTTTATTCAGCGTTATACAGAAAGGATTTACAACTGAAGTGTGTTGTGCCTGTCTTCTACTCCATGTATTTTTTAATTTTTTTCAGTAAAAATTGACAATGTGGTGACAAGATGGCAACATCATATCCCCTGCGATGTGATGGTACAAATCGCCACACCTGATAACTGCTTTTGGCCATGTTTCAACCAGCAAGAACACTTCAGTAAAACGCATTGGTGTATGCATTTTACTATGAACCTCAGTGCTTGCAAAATAAGCAAAACTAACATGATGCTGCAGTTTGACATGCCCAAGACCAAATCCAGAGCTCCACCATAAGTGAACATTGTGCAAGAAATAATCACTGCTCTGCATTACTGCTGTATTGTCTGCAATATTACATCTGCAGTTATTGCACGAGAAGGCAAGTCAAAAATGACACCCACTAGGATCTGGCATCTCCCCTGAATTATTAAATGTGGCATGTGGGCAAAGGGCACTAAAGCAGTATATTCTAAAAATATAAAGTAATAGGAAAAATCTCATCGAGGTGTTTAATATTGAACATGCTGATTATCAAATTAGAGAATGGGGTGTGGTGTTTGTGGTCTCACAGAGCAAAACAGAGGCACGTCCCTTCTTAATTGTTTTTTGTTTTTTTTCATGTGATGGCCAATCCTGGTGTTTTCTTGCTGTAAACAGAAGAACAGAAGCCAACTTTTGGAAGTATAGGCCTGAATAATGCCATAGTTTACATGCCTACCTACAGAAGAAGTTGTTCATCAGTCTGTGTGTCATTGGAGAGGTCAGGTCCCATAATGTTGTAAATGGGGTCAGAGGTTTTCTCAGCCTGCCAAGAGTAAAATTCTCAAGGACAATGAAAAGTATTTTTAAAATAATCCATATTTGTATAACTTAAATCCCAACCAGAAAAATGTTACATGAAATATAATGAGTGGTAGAGCGATACTCTTTAGTTTGAAAGTCACAGTCCAGCTGGAGTCACTGAGGCCACATGTCATCAGTGAACCTGCTTGGAAAGGAGTACATCCTGTTTTCCAGACAATCCCAGTATTGAGTTTTTCCCCCGACAGGCCTTTCCTCTGCTGCAGCTAGCTTAAGTCATTACACAGTGTGAGGACGATGATATCTCCCCTGGAGGTGGTGAAGAGGTAAATTGGAACTGAAGTGAGGGGTTCTGTGTCCACTGTGCAGAGCAGGGCCCGGACGAACCCTGGGGTCTTCAGACCCCTCGTTAGCTGACTGGCCTACATGTTTTCATTTGCTGGCAAACTGCAGGAGGTCAATTGCTGCTAAATTACCAGCTTTGGCTGGGAAAACAGCGTGCAGATAATTAGTTCACTCTGCCTGTCCACACGATTAAGTTTTCTGAAAAACAGTCTGAGAGATGATTCAGGGCTCCAGTGCTGCAATTAGACCAACATTAGTCCAGTATTCGTGCCTGCATGTGTATCTGTGTTTGAAACACAAGTGGGAAGCAGAGAAAAATGCTGATGATTGTTGAGTAGACAAAAAACATCCTGTGACTCATGCACAGTAAAGCTGAGACACACAATGTAAATTAAATTATAGCTACTTAATAAAGATATTTTACAATGAATAGATACTGTTGAAATCTGTTGAATTTAGACAAAACTTCTCCAGTATCTTCCTCAAAAGTAGCAAAACGAAACATCATTGAGTACAGCTGGAGTGAAAAAGCACTCATTGAGCATGACTAAGTAATTCTTGTTTTGAATAATGGCCCCCAAAAGCAATACCTCATCCATTTCCCAGACAAAGGAACAATTTTCAGACTCTCAGGCTTGACAAGTACAGCCACACCGTGAGACAGAGATACAGAGGAGAAGAAAAAATTATGTTTCTCACAATGATTAATACCATAAGAGTTTTATCAACATGGCACACTCCACTCAGTTGTCACCTATAAGTATCACTCAAAGCTGCTCTGAAATTACACACAAATTGAGATGAGAGGGAGAAGATGAAAAAAAAAACAGGCCAGTGGATTTTTATCTAAAGAGTGAAGGAGGAGACTCTTGGGATATTTTAGGACGGGGAAAAATTGTGACAGAGTCTCAATGTCAGCAAGGGTTTTCTCCCTGGTACCTTCCCAAGTCCAACAGCTTGTATATTGGGGGGATTGGAAACTATACATTTCCATAAGTAAAGTGTTTTCCAGGGTTTACCAGCCCCTGTGTGTTGGGACAGACTCCAGCCCTACCATGAAGCAAGTATGAGCAAGTATTAAAAAACTCAAGGAAATCAAAAAAGTCTGTAGCTGTGAAGGTAGAGACTTGAAGATATTAGGCAATTGAACATAAGACTAACAAATGATGAACAAACATATGGGACAGAATCAAAAACAATAACATAATGTGAATCTGTGATTTTTAACACTTTATCTGCCAATACATCTATTTGTCCATTTTCTAAACCTCCCACTTGTCAACATCATGAGACACAGTGGTTGGACTTTGTCCCAGTATGCATCCTGGGACACAGGCCAGGACTCCAGTCGAAGACTTTATGCTTGTATGTTTGACTTTAATTGTGTTAACACACAGTTATCATTACAGGTGTACACAATTTGTCAAAGTGCACACTTGCATACTAAAGACATGGAATACTTCCCCTCTGCCTGACTAGAGGAGTTTGAGGTCATGCAGCTCCACAGTGAACCCCACAGACCAGAGAGGGTTGAGCTTTGGGCCTGCTCTTCTCAACCTGGTTGGTGTGGCTCAAAAAATAATTCAATGGGGAAAAAAGAAAATATGATAAACATGATAAATGAGTTCACCTTTGTACGGCTTTGGGTAAATAATTAACTATGGGAAATTTTTAAAAAAACTGAGATAGCTGTTGAGTATGACCTTTTCCTTCTTCAATTTAATTAGACAACGAACTGACTGAGAACAATAGAGTGAGGCTCACCAAAATAAAAGGGGATGTTTACTGTAATTCAGTAAGAAAATACACTACACCTCAAACTTGATTTCAGAGGTAGTAGATTGTCTTTTAATCAACTTAAATTAGCTTTTTTTCTGCAATTGTTTGTCATTCCCTCTCCCTCTTCGTGTGTGTGTGTGTGTGTGTGTGTGTGTGTGTGTGTGTGTGTGTGTGTGTGTGTGTTTGTCTGGACTGTCTGCCACTATAGACACTACAGATGCAGTACATTTATCTCACTGTTCAGTACATAAATTATGTATGGTATCAGGCGTCTCTAGCAGGTCAAACCAAAGAGAAATCTGAAGAACATACAGTAAAACTATTTTACTGTTTACCGAATACATTAGTATTACATTCACAGACTTAAGCACAAAATGAAAATGAATACTTTTAAAATAATCTGTTGACACTTCTGTTGGTCATTTTTAAATCTGCTCAGTCTTTCATGAGGTCTTTTTGTGTAAGACCACAACAAATATTGACATTTGAAATGGAATAGATAATGGAATAACGGCCAGGTGGAAGTAACACTGACAGGCACTCTAAGCAACCCCGTTATCTCCAATTATCTGTAGTATATAATCCATGGGGTAAACAGAAAGTAATATTTGGGCTGTAGACACGAGGATTTCCTCTTGTGTGTGAGGAGACAGACATGCAAACACAGTTATCTGCTGCACATGCACCTTGCCGCAGGCAAACTGCTCAGCTTTTAATGCTGGACTGACCAATACCCATGGCGCACACACAGGCCAACAGATAGCACAAACACACCAGCACACGCATGCATGCACAAAATGTTTGCGTGCATGCTCTGAGTGTGCAAACACATTGAATGGGGAGACTCATGCATGTATGCAGGACAGACACACAGGCACACCACAGACAACAAATATATTGTCATCTTATTATCTGACCCTCTTTAGCTATCTCCATCATACAGGCCTTCTCTGACCCCAGGGGTCAAAGTAGGGTGGGCGTCGACCCCCACAATGACCTCTGTTGAGGTTAGCAGGGGAGACCCCAAGGGAGGATCTCCAGTAGGGATAGAGCCACACACACATACAAGTACATACTACACCAGACCAACTGTGAAATAAAAATGAGTTATACGATCAGGTTAACCCTAGCTGTAAATAAGTGATTAATTATAAATATAATAATTAGAAAAATAAGTATTTTTCTACACATGTATTCCTACATACATACATACATAAATACACATCTGGCCACTTACACACACACATCCTCATACCTAGATGTCAACACAGCCATGTACGCACAAAAAACAAACCACAGCAACAGAAAAATCTGCTGTGAACTGGGGTAACAAATTTTGATACCATAAAATGGTTATCATCTTCAATTCAATTCAATTCAATTTTATTTATATAGCGCCATATCACAACAAAAGTCATCTCAAGGCACTTTTCATATAGAGCAGGTCTAGACCATACTCTTTAAAATAGGTATTTACAGAGAGAGACCCAACAAATCCCACCATGAGCAGCACTAGGCAACAGTGGCAAGGAAAAATTTCCTTTTAAGAGGCAGAAACCTCGAGCAGAACCGGACTCAGGGTGGGCGGCCATCTGCCTCGACCAGTTGGGTTAAGAAAAAGTTAGTCACTATTATTTATAGTAATGTCTGGACTATTTCAAAGATACAGACACAATTTCTCATCAAGAGTCAAAGTCATTACTTTTGTAATGCTGAGACACTTACCTGGGTAATTAAACAGGTGTCTCATAGTTTTTTTGTTTGTTTGTTGTTTGCCGTTTTGAAAATCATTCCCCATTCACCCACATAATAAATACCTCATGGTTCATTCTATCAGTAAACTGAGATTCAGATTTCAGGCACATATGAATCATATTCTGTTATATCACATTATTATGACAGGCACAGTGTAGTATCAATTTGAATTTCAGTCTATATCAGCGTAATATTTGCAATGTTTGCAAAATAACTATCACTTAAACAGTTAAAATGATTTCAATAGTTATTTTCAAAAATAACTTTCAACTGTCAGATTCAGCTGAAAGCTCCAAACAGCAGAATAGGACCATTGAGTTATGAGAATATATTGGGACATAAACTCCAAAATAAGACCTTTGTCCATTTTGCAGAACACAATGAATTCCATTCTCACCGCGCAAATCTATGGGACATTATTTGCCAAATCTCCTCCCTATCAGGGATTGGCTTCCAGTTAATCCACCTATTGTTATTCATTAGGCCCGTCTCTTATCGCAGCTTCATCTGTGACCTTTGACTCTTCTGTCGAGATAGATTAGCTCATTGGCTCTGATTAGGACATCATCTGTCCCACCTCGAGGGTCAAGTTCATTATGCACTGTCCTAATTACAGATTTACCTTGTTTAATTGGATGTGTTTGGTTGAACTAACAAGGGTCATCTGAAGATGGATTAATAGTTCAAGATTCAAATAAGCAAACTAAATCTTGACAAATTCAGGGGGATTCATGAGAAAAGATCACAAGGGTCACTGTGGCTTTGCTGATATCAGTGACATTGTGCTGAGAGGACGAGGATGACATTTCAGCTTGCAATAAGTCAGCTTCCACAGAGCTGCACTGAGACTAAATGAGTGTCATTGTGAGACATTTCCTGAGACCAATCATCAAAATAATTGAACCTTTCATCCAAGTGCTTCAGCCTGGTTCTGTCATCTATTTCCAATTCCAGTTGCAAAGACCCCCTTTATCTGGAGTTGGTAGATGTGAGTGGTGGCTATAACTCAAGGAGATGGAGTAAGAGGGAGAAGAGGCGGAAAGGAGAGGGAGCCCGGCTTTTGTATGAACAGTAAAATGAAATATACACCTGACGTTCAGAGAAGACAATTTTTTTTTTCTTTGAATTTGGCTGGTAGAAATGGAATATATAATGAGGCTATATTTAGGGCTTGATAACATGACTGCACTGAGTAATGAAACAGCGAAGGTGGAGATTCATTACCTGCCGCATTATGATTTAATCAAACTGCACAAAATTATATTAATTTTTCTCAGACAAAGGGCTCCTTCATATCTGGCCTTTTCCCCCCTTGAGCCTGCATGAGGTCAGTGGTGTCATAGAGAAACTCTTGCAGCAGTGGATAAGAGGGAGGGAAAGAGGGAGGGATCGCGAAATGGATGTGATTGAATTTTAGTTTAGTTTTCCAAGGTGCTAATCCAACATTAGTTTGCCTAATCACTGGGATGTGTCAGCCTTTCATTACAAATCCGATATCAACCATTTAATTTCATCAACCTGTGGCTTTACTTAACTGAATCTACATTATTTAATTACTGAATGAATAAAAAAGTGGTGGTGGATACAAAGTCCTAAACCTGCATTTTGATCTGATCTCCAACAAGTGTGTAAGAAAGAAAGAACTCATCCACTTTGCTACTATTACTACCATGTTTCATGACCCAGTACTGGTCAGAAATCTATTCTTCTCAGCCTACACTGTGTAAGCTATGTCTGCTTTGCTTTAAATCACATACACAGACATACATTAGATATGTATAGACATGAATATGGACCTAGCTAGCCAGTAGCTCCTTACACAGGTCAGCAGGGCAAACAGAGGGAAATAGCTGGAAAATGGGTCTCACCTGTGAATGTGCTTAAGGTTTTCATTTTGTCCCAGTACAGTTTCTCTGACTGCATGGTTTCACTTTAATTTGGCAGTAGATTTTGGAGATGTCAGTGCAGGGCAGTATATTAGAATTTGCCCTGAAGTTTTGTTTTACTTCATTCATTTGGTCTGACATTGTGTTAATGTTATAGGGAGGGTATTTTGGTTTATTTTGCCCTCACCAAGTAGAGTACAGAGTGACATTTCAAACCTGTTTTTCAAAATGGAAACAGAAATGTCATTGAAAGAGTTGCTATTTTTGTCAACTTATAACAATATGTACCAACAAGTCCCTATAGGAATTCACTAAAAACAAAATGTGTATCTTTTTATGAATGTAGCAAGGTAGCTAGCTTGCTACATAGGGGTATGACATCCCCCATCTTGGCCCTAAACTCTGGTTGGTCAATTGGCAAGAATTTAAATGTCTGGATACACCATTAGACAAATACAAAAGTACGTTGCTTCAACTAAGCAAACTCCAACTGCTGATGAAGATCATATGATACAATCTAAAGTTTCAGAAATGCTACAAAATAGACCTTGGGGATAACATTGTTTACAACTGCTTCCAAGTTCTATCTTACTATTCAATCCCAAAGATATCATAGTTTGTAGACAACTGTCTTAAAATAAACTGTGTGTTTCAGAACTGCCTAAATGTCACTGGCAAAATATTGTCACAGTATCATTGCATGAGTTACCCCTTGATTCCCAGCCATATACAGTATGTGTCTATCAGCATGTCTCTGTGTGCCAAGTAAATTTTTCTGCCAAAGAAGATTGTTAATACCACTGACCCTGTTATGCTTGCTGTCACTGCAATACCTCATTGAGATGCACACTTTGCAAGGTAAACAGTGTTCTAAGGGATCCTAAATGAGGTAATCCAGCAGCAGCTTCTCCTCCTCTTGCCCCAGGCAGGGTTTTGAATGTGAGAACTGTTACACACCCTCTTTTATGTTAATCTGCTCCTCTGGCTGCAAAATAAGAACCACATGTCTGGCAGAGAGTGCTTCAGAGTCCACTGACAGACTGGTCTTTCATGGAGTGGATGCTGTAGGCCCTGGCAGAGACACTGAAAGGCCAAGGCAGACAATCTTGGTTGGCAAGATCTACCGAGATATTGAAAGATGTGGTTATTTAATACACTTGACTAGAATGCCAGACTTGCAAATATCAAAACAAATCCATGAGAACTCAAACAGTACTACGTATTTCTTCCTGCCACCTATTCACCCTCATACACCCACACTCTCTCCATCTGACTGTCTTGTCCTGATTGCATTTAACTGAATCACATGTAGCACGCCTACACCTTATGTGTTATAGGCTGACTGGAAACTATTTGAATAAGTAGCATACGGTTTTAAACTAACTCTACAGAACTTTAAACTAACTCTACAGAAGTTAGTTTAAAACAGACCCCCCCCCGGGACCATGGGTGTAACATACAAGCTATTGTCAATATCACGTTTGAAAATTTGGGTGCGATGCAATGACTTTAGATACGACGAGTAAAGTGACAACCCTGACTCCAACTCTTTGGCCACTTTCAGTAAATCCACCCCTCTCCTCGTCCCTCCATCTCACTTTATGTCCAAGAGCTTTTATAAGAACCAGCTCTTCCTTCTGGTCAGAGCATCGATTTGCCATCCACTTGTCTGTTACAATGCAGTGTTATTCAAGCAACTATAAGCTCCTAGATGTGTTATTCTAATTAAATCTATAGTGTAGTTTACTTCTTTGACAGCCCATTCTCTAAGTTATCCATCTCGCCCTCGAAACAGAGTGGTATTCACTCTGTGTAATTGAAAGATTTCCCTGGAAGTGCTCCAGGCTTTAATGTGTCTGGTATTTGCAGCTCAGGGCTGTTTGCCTATTTCTTTTGCACTTCTAATACAGTAGCCATCTTGTTGGGATTCATAGCAGCAATAGATCTTTCAAAACAGCAAACAATTGGCCATTACAGTTATTGTTTCCCTGAAAGCTATGCATTTGCCATATACATTTAATGACTAAAAAATGGGAAAAAAACTGCTAGTTTTCTCTATATTACAAATTCCTTTCCAGATAATTATGAGACATACGGTCTCCTATATCTCACTCAAAACAGCATGTACCCACTCAGTGATGCACATGGGAGGGCAACACAGCGCAACCTGATCCCTACTGTAGGTTTACTTAACCAGCACTATAAGCACAGTGCAATTATACCTATTTTCATGTGATAATACCATCTGTAACACTCATAAAGGCTTTCCTCTGTCCTCTCACCTGAAATTATTACCAGACCAAACAGAAACATTCAAAAGAGAAAGGCAATACTGTTTGTTTAGCCGGCGACCAACCATGGCCAATTCTCTGTGCACCGAGCGTACAGCCACATGAGAAAGGAGTGGGAGCTAATGGAGAAAGGGATCGCCGACGTGCGAGGGCAGCGGTGGGCTGAGAGTATACATGTGTAACCCATTTCATAGAACCACGCCATGGGAAATATCTACCAAACTCTCAGCTCCTATTTCCATAAGATTAATTCAAGGAGAAATAATAACAAAACTGCAGCACTTGTTAATTGGGTCATATTTCAACACTTGCACAAACCCGTCCATTAATGATATTAAAACACACAAGAGTGAAATGTTTTTCTTATAGCTCGCCAAAGTATGGGCTTCCCCAAGTGCATGCGCGCACACACACACACACACACACACACACACACACACACACAAGAGAAGGCTGGGGGTAAAAGAGATTGTCTTAGGTCCAAAACAACCTGCTCAAGCTTTACAGGAGCCTAAATCCAGTCCACAGTGAAGTTTGGATAAGTCTTTACATCTTTGTGGGAATATACAGTAGAAGGTGGAGTGGATCACTTGCTCATTTCCTCTTCCTGTTTCTTTCCCTCAGGTGTATGTGTGTGTATGTGTGTAAGACTAGGTCCCCTGTCTGAGCCTGCGTAGTGGTCATTAACAACAGAGGGCGTTACTGAAAGTCTCAGTGGTCATTTCCCCTTCCTAATACCAGCATTTACCACTTGAGCCTTTAATTTCCACTCCATATACACACACACACATACACACACACACACTTTTTACCCACTGGTTGGAAGGTGTTCTCTCAAGGAAAGTTTGGAGCAGCTGTGAGAACATGAGTGATTAGACTCCAAACCAACCATGCAATTACTAAACAGTGAGCCATTCCACCACCTACAAATTAAAGTTACAACCCTTAAGAATTTCATCATCTTAATCACAGTTTTTGATACAACTTATTACTATTATTTTTATATTACTCTATGTAGTAGTTTGCATTGTCAGTGGCAGAGAGAGAGAATTTAAATGGTGAGCACGTGCACAAAGGATTGACAGGAACTAACGCATGCATGCACTGGATGAAAACCGGCAGACAAGAGCCTCCTCTGCCATCAATGTCTATACATTTGCTCAAGCAAGGATTAAAATACTGTACCATGCTTGTTATGCTCGGGTGCTAAGTTTAAGGTTCTGGAATACAGGGGTCAGTGCCATCTGAAGCCCCCTCGCACAAACAACAGCCCTAAACTCCCATTAGCTATGCAAATCCAATCTGTGAGTGTTGATTGTTTAAGGGATAGAAAGAAGCTGGAAGTCTTATCCAGGATCCAGTTCAGCCTTTACCCTTTCTCGCCCTCTCTTCTGGAAGGCCCTCCCCTGCAAACCTCTGTATTGCTCATCTCCTACATTATGGGTGTTCTCGAAAGTGTCTCCCCCACTGTAGCCTGCTTCTAACCAAAGACATTGTCCTGGCTCCTGGCAATTTCTCTCTCAGCACTGTCACACAATGGCCCCCGACCAACAACTGTGTTACGGCTGCTCAACTGCACAGGCACTGCTATGCCAGCGCAGATTGAGACCATGCTACAGGAATTAGGCACACGCATACACACACACACATACACAACAACTACAACAAGTGCCACCTGCACGCACACAACATGCACAAATATACACACACACACAAAGAAAAGCACACTCTTACTGCCAAGTGAATCGTTGATTTGCATCTATTTCAAATCGGTGTGTGTGCATTAGTTTGGGTGTGTGTGATTTTAGCTCTTGAATACCCATGGTGGCACAAGGCTTCTCTCTGGTGCTCCACCATTGCAATAGGGAAACAGATTTAGACAGCTTAATAAACTGATGTTTTTTGATGCTTCCACTGCAGGAGGAGGTGTCTGTGGCTCCTTAGAGCTGCCTCAAGAGGTAATTGGGAGGAGGATCTTTCTCTAGAGCAGGCGTTCACACAGCTCACATTGGCTGACCCAAGCAAAATAGTGGTCAAGATGGGGCTTTGCTGTCTGCACAGAGAGAGAGGTCTGATTAGTAGGTTAGGAGAGTTCAGTGGCTCAGGTATTCTGAAGACCCGCCGACTGGGGGTTTGAATAGACCTGTGGCATGGTAAACAGGCTCAATAGGAATCCAAGGCGAGGGAGGGGAGCAATGGCGCTAGATGGGAGGAGAACGCTTGTCTGGGTTCAGGGAACCCTCACAGGAGCTGTGTAGAGGGCACTGGGTCTTGGAGTCTAAGACCCATTGAGGGTGGTGCCTGGGTAAAAATGGGGCTCTGGGTGTATAGGTGTTAAACCAATCCACTGTTGCCACCTCCCATTTATTCATCATCAAAGCGGAGAAGAGTCTATGATCATAAGAGCTTGAGCAAACTCAAGATAAGTTGTGAATACTTCTTTATTACACTAAAACTACACACAAAACAGGAGCACTCATGGTGTCTTCCACATTAAACACCTTTGTCTCAAAATTTGACATCTATTCTTACAGTGTTAACCAAGTTTGGACAAAAGAGAGACCCAACCAAACCATTAACAGTGTTAGCTTATCAACTGTTGAAACTATTGTTCGGGTGCCAACCAATTGCCAAATTATCCTCATTGAAACTCTCTTTTTCACCAGCCTTTCTCTCTCTCTCTCTCTCCCTCTCTCACACACACACACACACACACACCTTGTTCTTCCATCCACACCCACATTTACTGTAGCACTGTACACATCTCCTGGGTTTTGCTTTTTTTGCCATTGTCCAACAAAATTGGTTTGGGACCTCTAGTTCCATTTGAGTCCCATGCAATGTAGCATTTTCCTTTTCATTAAATTCAAAATAGGGACCCATCCCAGGAGGAGAGGGAGGAGCGTGAGTGAGGGAAAGAGAGAGAGTGAGAGACAAAGGCTGCCTCCAACCATTTCTTTGTGCTCAGCCACACGTGTTGAGATCTCTCTCTTTCTCTGTCTGTCACAAGTGCAGTGTGATACTGAGGGTCAACCAGTTTCAGAGGCTCAAGAGTAGCAGACGTGCTTGTCCTCTCTACAGTTACCCTATTCTTTGCTTTTTTTCAATCATTTTTATCCAGCACTGAATAATAACACTGTTCATTCACTGTAGTGCATTCTAACTAGTGGTGCTGTTCTTCATCCCTGCTGCTCTGTATCCTCTCTAACTACTTTAGCAAGAGATCCATCCATCCTCTTTCCCCATCTCAGGGTCATTCATGGAGTTCAGCACCAGTCCTCCCAGCTCAATCAGTGTGAATTAGGTGAGCTGGAATGGGGATTTCTCAGTACCTTCTGCTGTGCTCCGGTGTCCAGCAATTATGCTAATGCAAAAGCGGTGGCCCTGTATGCGTAGCCCCAGGCCAGAGCAAGTGGACCACTCCCCATTCAGGCGCTTAACCCCAATCTAATGCTCCATTAGTGCCACAATACTATAGCTCTCAGTTTAAATGCTAACTGACTGCTTTTCTTGTGCAGACAGGCCAGAAGCACACACAGAAGTCTGTTAGTAATCCACTCTTTAAATCTCAACATGTGTTTGTTTGAATGGGTTTCCATGAGACCAGAATGAACAATAGTATGATTACCATTCGCATTTTAGTCCTATGCAAATGAGGACATGCTGAGCAAAGATACTGGTGCGGAAACTTCAAAGACACCTATATCTTGTTGTTTCTCAGTGTGTGTGCATTATGTTGTGTATGTATATTGGACTGTGAGTTTGTTGAGAACAGAGTTGTCTGTTCTGCATTATGGGCATCATGATTCTCAATCTATTCTTTGTTATTTGAGGGAGGATGGTTAGCCTCTCACTCTTTAATGGAAGAACTGAAACAGTCAAAACACTTCAGCGTTATAGAGCTCTATGAAAAGAAAAAAATAACTCAACAATTTGCTCCCTTCAATACAAAACATCCATTATTCAAGTGAAATCGTACCCATGCTGCCTGTGTACTAGCACTGTCATGAATCTAATATCTCAGCCTGTGTGGACATCTCCTAATGAGTCTGTCTGGGCCTGTTTTCCAATAATATCCTTGGATGCTACCTAACACTGTGACAACACCAGTCTGGAGCCTTAGCTTTTTCTTCAGAGCGAGACAGAGTGGAAACCATTATTAAATTCCAAAAGAGATTCTCATTCTGAGCCAGACTTAGCTCATTAAATTAAAATGATGAGGATCTTTGTTTGCTGCAACAACAGAAGAGCCTGCTAATTGTCTTTTTGATATGAGGAGCTCTCGACTCCAAAATAAATCAATCCAACTTTTTAAATAAGCCACAGGAGCTGCGAGGCACTGATTTTGAACGCAGTGTGTGAACTCGCACCCATGTAGAAAAGTAAATTGATTGTTGATGTTCAGCTTGAAAAAAAGAAGTGGAGTGTATTATTCCGGCTCTGCTCTGTTCATGTGAAAGGTTCTCACCAGTGTATGTTTGATATTATTTTGACTTCTGCAGTTCAGAGAGAGAAAAAAAAAGTTAAATCTTTCATAAGAAAAGAGGTGGGGTAAAATATAATACATGATGTTACACCAATGGAATATCTAAGTCTGATGAAGCCTGTTAAAAGCCTCATCCCTGCACGGCCTTTCTTCGTTTGTTTTGGACAAACCAGAGTTCAGTGTGGTTAAGCTGAACCCGCTAGCCCACATCTCTTGGCTCAGAGGGTGCTCCTGTGCGTGTGTGTGTGAGCGTGAGTGCGTGTGTGCGTGCAAACAGGATTTATCTAGCATGTCGTACACAAGGCTGTGGTGACTGGCAATCTGGATGACCACAGTGGGAAACTAAGCCTCACAATATAGAGGAGACTCTCTCTCTCTCTCTCTCTCTGAACACACACACACACACACACACACGGGGGAAAAAAAACAGTGAGAGAAAGATGCTAGAAAATCCTATTTGCTTTGTGCTTAGACATGGTATCCTAGACCCACACAAACACTGCATCTGCTAAAAACACTAAGCTGTGGCTTTCTTTTTCTGTCGTATACACACATAGTATTAGTCTACACACACGTATGTACACCGTACTGGGTCATGTTCAACAGCTCTACACCAGTGCGATTATTTGTTGGCACCACTGATAGTGAGACAAGCTGCGAGGAGTAAATCTGTAAAGCAGATGAGGTGTGCGATATTGCACTCTCTCTTCATTTCCATAAAAGTATTTATATTCAAATTATTAAATTATTAATTGTGTTGAAAGGCTTTTAGTGGACAAAATTTGACCCACATCTTTGTTGAGGAAGCTTCAACTTAGCTGATACACACTCACCCAAGTTATTACTTCTCACATTTCAAGAATCTACTCAAAACTCACATACTCTCCATCTCCCCACACCCTTCCTCTCTATTCTATTTCTCTATTTCTCTTACTAAATATATGCTGTGTTTATAATAGCAGTTCAAACCAGCAGTCATCAATTACCACTTCAGTCTTCCCTCTCCTCGCTCGCTGTCTCGCCCTTCAGTCAGCTATCTCACACACAGGCACGCACACACACTCACACTCTTTCTGGGGGTTTTGGCCAACGCAAGCAGAAACACACCTCTCCACAAGGACAAAGTAGTTGTTTTCCACCCTTTCCTGCTCAAGTCAGCAGCAAAAAATTAATATTCTCTCACGTCGAGCCGTACTTGAGGAACATGTGAAAGCAGAGGGGTGTATTAATAGAGCCTGTTTTGACATGCAACCTTTTCTTTCAGCTGCTTCCTAGTTTTCTCTACCATATGGCTCTGCCACTCCATTGTCTTTAAATCATATTCTCTGTCAGATGATCTATCCATCTATCTATCTATCTATCTATCTATGTAGGATCTACTTTATCCATCAGCTCTATCAGCTATGAGTATGAGGTATGAGTGTGTGTGTGTCATTTTATCATTTCATTTCAGCTCTATTTCATGGGAAACACAACAGTGCACAATGGAAATTACAAACTTTTCCTATATAGCTAATGGTTCTGTACACTGGTGACTTCAGCCTGTCAATGAGCAAACAATGGAGGTAATTAAAATACTCAAAAACCCCTTAGCAAAACTGCCACAATTTGCTTCAAAAATCATCATTCTCGGAGTCATTACTTTGTCAAATCTTGAGACACAAACAAGAGACACACATTTCTAGGTTCGGTGTGACTTACATTTTCCGTGGATGTAACGTCTCCGACATATTCGACATTTCCGACGTCCATCGCGAATATCCATCCATAAAAATCGCAGAAATCACAGAAAACCGAGGCCTGTAAAACTCCAGAACTTCCTTGAGAATTATCATGCTTTTAAGTTGTCTTGGGCATCAATGTAATTCAGTGATAGTCGTCTGTACGTTCACTGGTACACTGCAAACAAGAACCGCTAAAAGCTAATTCGGCATATGTTTAATCGTGCCAATTTCACAAATTCAACTAAATATAGGCTGAACAAAACGGGCTCAAGTTGTAGTCCACAGTATAACTCACAGAATCCATAGCTAAATTACACTTCCTGTTTATGCCCCCCGAAGCATTATGGGAGTTGAATTTACAAGTTACAGCATATTTATTTACCAAATAGGAATAAGACAGAGAATGATAATTGGAATCGGAAGATCTATTAATGTTAATTTTTTTAATGCTAACATTAATAGATTTTGCAATTGTGTTTTGTGTATATTTTTCCGTACAGCCACCACACGAACACAGCTACTTTTGAAAGACAAGAAATGTTCATTTTCTGTCAGGCCTGTGGGTGGGTATGATAGTGTGTTTGACTGACAGGTTAACAGGTTGAGCTGGGGCAGAGGCACAGAGAGACAAAGTAAACAAACTTGTGCTGGTAACTGTAACCTGCAATTTAATTTCCTTTGGAATTTAAACAAATTAAAAATGTTACAGCAGTCAAAGTTAAAACCACTGCCACAACAAAGTAAGAGTTGGTCAAGTTTTGGCACCGTGCACAGGCCCTTGGAGCCATATTTTTTATAACAGCACATGGCATGGGCTTTTGCTTGTGAGATGGTATTTTTGTCAGGAGCACAGGTTTTTGCCCTTTTTATGTGCCTGTTTTTGTAGAGTATGACTGAGTTAAGTTTGGTGAGTAGTATTAAAGCATTTGAATAAATTATTAATGGCTAAGTTTTCTGATGTGTGCAGTCTCTTTTTCACACTCTGATGCTAAGCTTACAGTTAGGCCCTACCCAGCCATGGGTTTATTGCAGCTCCTGATGTGAATAACACCAGTTAAGCACGACTTATAATGCTGTTCTTATAACTCTAAGCTGGACACTGGCTTGTGTTTGGGAATGTGAATGGAATGTAGTTGCATCTAAAAAAGACAGGGAGAAAAAAGAAAAAAAGATTTACGCAGGAAGCAAACAACTGTTGGTGGCAATTTGCATCTTTTGTTCACTCTTCAAAGTGAATCATGTCTGCTGTGTCCTTGCCTCGTTCCCTACAGCCTATATGGAGATGAAGACACAGAGAACCAAAGAAAACATTTCTCTTTCTGCATTTCTCACCCTCCATTTATTCCCTTCTTCCCTCACTTTCACAAAGGATGGGACCATTACAAATGTCACATTGACAGGTGGGAACTATCCATCACCCTATTAGAGCTTGGGTTTGTGGGATTTGTAGCCACCCAGTTCACAGCATTACTAAAGTGTGGGTGGGCTAAACAAGCAGCACAATTAGTCCCACTCATTGGTGGGAAGGACCACAAAATGCAAGCGTATAAGTATTCAAATACCACTTTCAAAACAGGACATTGTTTTAATCTTACTTACAATAATTTAATTTACTGATCAAAAATATGGACTCCCTAATTTAGGGGGAATTATTAATGTTTGAAATCTTAGTTTAAAAAAGCAGCACATGTACAGATATACAGATGTAAGATGAGGAAGTGAGGGCAAACTATGTTCTAATTGAAACACATACAAAATGTTGCACTCACAGACAAAGTATGAATCCAGTTATCTGTGGTGATTAAATGACCATTCCAGTTTATTTGGGCTTAGATCAGTAAGTCTGGACTTTTGTTTCACTGTACTCAGTTTAGCTACATTCTCTACCACTTTATTTGGGAGTGACTTCACATTGGCTTTCTCGACAACCAGTCATCCGATCAACTTCAAACTTTGAGAATGTGTTGCTGAAGACCTGAGGAAATGCAGTGTCAACTGTGAGGTGTTTTGGACAAGCAATCCTTGAGAAAGCTTCAGCCATCGCACTTGCACATGTTACATGACTTGAAGAAAAAGGCAGAACTACACTGTGAGGGCTGTGTAGCACCTGGACAATTTACAGCACGCACGCACACACACACACACACACACACACACACACACACACACACACCAGAAAGAAAGGTGGAACTTGACTCCAATGGCACTTTGTACTCTGTCACCTAGACACTGTCAGAGTGTAGCAGCCAACTCCAGTGGTGACCACACACACTGCAGTCCTTACCGACAGGAACATTTTGAATGGGCACTGCACTAGTTTTTTAAAGAACAATATTGCCCTGATATATCCCCCCAGCTTAATTCCTACAGCTCCTTTTCTCTCATATGAGAGGTAAGAGAGATTGGTGCTTGACGTCACAATAGTCTGATTAAAACCAGGTGATGAGAAAGAGCACACTGATGAAAGCTAAATGGCCCTGGGTGATGGAGTGAGCAAAACAAACAGCAAGAGATGGTCAACTAACTGAGCGCTAATGAAACACTCTGCGGTCACAGTCATTAGGATAAGGAACAGTTGAGGTCTGGAGGAAAAACGTCTCTATATGCATAATTCATGATTAATAAACTGTCATAAAAATTTGCACAAATCTACATATGTACACACATAACAGTACGCTCCTCCCAGTGGAGCTGTTTGGTTGCTGTCATATACCTTGTTTGCAAAGTGTTGAACTTTGTCCAGCTCATTTTCTCTGTGTTTGTGTGCATTCGTGTGTCTACTTACTTATTATAATACCCACCAGCTACTCTAAGGATCTGTTATGGAGTCCTGACAAAGTGTTTGGTATTGTAACTGACAAAGAATATGATGAGGAGTTCCCCAGATACCAAACATCTCTGCAGTCTCAGTGTTCAGCTTTGACAGAGAAATGTGCTTTCTGCGTCTCAGAGAATGTAAAAAAACTGGGCAAGTGTTTGTTCTCCCAGTTTTCATTGTTTATCTTGCTGACAAATAGCATTCACATTTATTTATTTAATGGTTTCCTGATGTCTCAAGAGGCAATACATTAGTGCTAATAGTGCTTTCATTGGGTTCCACTTGCATTTTAGAGGAGGCAGAGTCCATTCGGATAGCCTTACAGCTCTGTTTGGTCGAGGTCAGTGAGGTCATTAAAGGCTGCGGAACCAAGATGCCAGAAGTTAATGAGATTCATCCTTAAATAGTGAAAGCTCTGGATGATCTCATGTACTCTTCAGTGAAGGTTAGAGACAATACTGTCTGTGGACTGAAAGACTGATTGTGGTCCTTGCATAAAAAAAAGGATGAGAGAGAAGTTGAGGATGTATTACCGGCAAGGGCACTTGTCAGTCCTCTCAGGAGTATGACATGCTGCTTAACCCTTGCAAGAACACTGAACACTTTTTTTTTTTTTGTAAGTTTGTGTTGGACCCTGCCATGGCTGTGCTTGCTCACTGATGCTATTTGTGATTTCTGTGGATAGAATCTCAGTATGCAGCCAAGGACAGGAGAGTGTCCTGTTTTGTTCAGGAGTTTTCAGATTATCCCCAGTTGTTGATGACTAACAGTAAAATGGAGTATGAGATTAACAAGGGAGGACGTATGCAGTGTCTGCTGTCATATAGTTTGTCCAGAGCTATCATGCTGAAGATGGAGACTGATCAGAAAGGCAACGCTAATTTACATTTACATCACAAACTTTGCTGATGGTCATCAGCTCTTGGTATTCAACGAAAGACTAAGATCGCATGAACAAGTAGCCAGAATTAGTTTCTTCTGTAGGTTGTCTTGGCTCACCCTATGGAATCTGGTCATGATGCCTTCTGGATGCTTCCCAGAGTGAGCAAAGGTTTATATCTCACTCAGGCTGCCCATGATGTAATAATAAGGGTTTTAGCTACCCAGAGACAGAAATGAAATATTAAGGAGGTCAGGCTACCCCTTCATCTTAAACTGCATCTGCCCCACCCAACTCCAATTTTGTATTTTTTTCTACTTTCTCTCATGCTTTCCTTTGCTCTTCTCTTTTTCTGTTTCCTCCTTTTCATCTCCATCAAAACTCTATATTCAGCTCTCAGTATTTATCATAGATAACTGATATACACTATTGAAATTTTGGACTAATTATCTCTGTTCAAGGTTTGAATGTGAATTGTAATTGTATATATTTCATCTACCTTGCACAAACAAGTCATATTTATGAGGGCAACTGAAGTATTGTGTTCTCTGTTTTTTTTGCTTGCCTTTGATAAAGATCATGGTTCACCTCTTTTTATTGAAAACTGCTGTCTCTTCTTCATAAAGGCCTGCAAATCCCCTCAGTTGTTCTCAGTCCTAACCACACCACCCCTGCTGTTAAACTGCATGTCACTGGACCAGCTGGCAAACACAGGGTCATTCCAGGGTCTTGTTTCCAGGGATGCGATACTTCACCACAAACGAGAATCACTAAGCTTCCCTCTGGAGGCCGAGACAACACAGAGGAAAGGGCATGGTGAGATTGCAAGGTAATGAGTCTATTAATTAAAAGGATTTTCAAAACCGGCTGCAGTCTCAGCCACACACACATTTCCATGTGCAGACACACACCCACACACACACAGAAGCACAGTCCCTACGGTTTGCAGATGCAACACAGGTGACTGGTCAATTCCTCTTCTCCTCTCCCTGTTAAGCAGCTGATTGGTGACTGCTGAACCAGATGAGGTGCATGAATAAAACTGTCCTCGTCCATGTGCAGATGAATAAAACACACATGCACACTAGAGGCAGGTGTTGTATCTAATCTGGTCCACGGCTCCCCACTCAAGGAGGGAATTGAACAGCACCAGCAGCTACATTATAATGCTGGTCTGCACATGGGTCTTTTTAGACCTTTGATCTCAGTGGAAACCAGTGTCCAACCTTACACACGCACACACAAAATATAGTCCCCTAAGGTTTTCAGATTTGGCAGAGGTGACTGCCATTTCCATTCCCTACCCTCCTTGTTAAGTGTCCCAGTCAGTGAGCTTGATTTGTCGCTACTGATAAGTGTGTGTTTATGTACTTACATGTCTTGGGGTAATAAAGGAATGAACAGTTAGACTCTGAAGTCATTGAGTTGAATGGCAGACCTGGCCCTTTTTATATCCAACAGCAAAGATCAGCAGGTGGCTCCACCGATGTGGCACACAGACACACAGACAAAACACACACTCCATCGATCAGTGTGGCCTTTGCACTGAAGATGGCAGATACTGACAGTAATCAGCGGCGTGGATATGGGAAGAGACTTCCAGAGAACCAATTTATTACTGGCTGTGACTGGGTGATAGACAGATGGAACACACTGTTGCATGAGGACAGGTGAAAGATGAAGGATACTAGGGGAAGGCCGAAAGATCAGAGGGAATAGCGGAGACGTATTTTGATGGGCCGACCAAAGCCAGGAGAGAGGAGGAAGAAAATGATGCATACTGGAGGTCAGACAGGAGCATTTCCCCTGTTGAGTGGCCTCTACTCATGGTGTATGGTTACACACACACACATACTCTTACACGAGGAGACTTAGATTGGATTATTAATCTCACTGAGACAGGCCGGATCTCAAAGGATTGGCAGAGTCTCTTTATAGAGGGACATCTAGTGATGGGTACACTAACAGAAGAGCAGTGACCTTAACCACAAATGATCAAATCAACACTCACCCCTCACTGACTATCCTTTAAAGAAAAGGTCAAATACAGATTTCATTTCCTGCGATGGTCCCTTGATCGCAGTGGAAGCAACAAGTACATTTACTGAGTAAGTAATTTATAATTGATTGTAGGACTTTACTTACAGTGGAGTCTCTATTCCTATTTTAAAATTATTGTTATTTTATTTATGTATATAAAGTAAATATACCTCTTCCTCCATATCTGTTAGAAGCTGCGATTGGATTGGAAATAGCTAGCTTCCTTTGTAGTGAGAGCTGATTCGATGCTGGATAGCAAGCTGGACAGTTTTCCCCTATATTAAATCTCTGCAAGAAATCTATTTCTTAAACCTGCTGGGACCGAATCCTAATCATATATCTGATCATGATAATTACAGTGACTTTAACTACGGTCATAGATTCATGAATGAAACAAAACGGAAACACCGCCGTGGTGGTTTGCTGACTGTAGAGCAGAGGAAAAAGGTCATGGAAGAATGACTGTACAGTAAAACAAAGTAATAAACTTTTCTTTAGTACAACAGAGCCTATCTCTGCCCAACTAACATGAATTTACAATTTCATAACTGGATTAGATCACTTATAAGCATTCTAATATAACCACAAAATAAATAAATCTAAAAGATAGTCAGTTTACGTTTATACTTTATCATCACCAATATAATAACAGACACTAAATTATTTGATTAATGACTTTATATAATACCGATTATGACAATGCCTTCCATATATTATATCCTTGGGCTATCAGGTTGCCAGGAATGTTTCATCCTTTGTCATATAACACACATGTACACAAACATGAGGCTAGAAGCAGACGATACTCTTCTTTGAGCCATTGGACCTGAAGACTACTTGTAGTGATGCAACCCAATTTGAAAGATTGCAGACTGGGTTCTAGGAAAATAAGATGAAATCATGATGGCCCTGAGGAAAGTTGGTCTTTTCAATTGTAGGAAAGAAACCACCATCAGTTTCAGATACAAAGAAGACTGGTAAATTAACAATACATATGCAGTCTCGTACGAACAGATAATGCCTAGGAAATGCACTCTCCATACTAAATCCATTTTAAGAAATTTGAAATAAAATTAAGCACCTTTTAGGTACATTTTATTCATAATGGCAAGAGACATTCCATGAGGATACGACAGTGGGGCTTGTGATACTCCTGGCAACAGGAGGTCTCATTTGGACATTTCAAGGTGAGTTCTTTGGAGCCTGTGACCTCGTCTGCTTTCCCATGAGAGAGCTAGCAGGTCTTCATGGTTTTCTGAGTAGCTAGGACCTCTTGTCCTGCACTAAACATACTGTAGGCCATATGCAGTTTAGACAATAGGAATAAGCAGTATCCTTGCATTTTATTGGGTACTTATGTTTTGTCACTCAGCCCTCTCCCTTTATTAATGTTGCCATGCCAGTCAGGCCTTACATGGGACCCTAAGGTTTACACTGATCTCAGATCTCAGATTTGTCTGTTGCAATAGGTACTAGTCAAGAGATAACAAAATTCCTTCCAGTTGAACCTAGTCTAAAATGACAGCAAATGCTGGGGCATTTATCCGCTGCTAATGAAAGTATTAATATTAATATATGGTTTGGCGAGAAACAGTGGTTAACTTTTGTTATTTACTTACAGACATGTTTTGAAATTATTTTTTACCGTCTCCTGAAATGTAACTTTAGAAGGCTAAATATGTGATGTCATGTGAACTCTAGATGCACTTAATAAACAGAGTAATATAATGGTAGTTTGTTGAGTCCGCACAGAAATATATTTGATGAAGGCTGTATAGAAGCACAACAATAGGCCCAGTCTTTAACTAGTTCACAATAGCGGACCATATAATGCATACAATTAAGCTATTTACATATGATCTGTACTTTTGTATATATGGCAATTTTAGACTGTAAGCATTAATATATACTGTATCACTCTACTTCACAGCAAAGTTAGACTCTGCTTGTTTATGCTGTCAAATTCATTTAATATCAGTATAATTTAGACCTAGTTAGCAAAGTCAATGAGTCAACGAAGTATATCCTTATCATTTTGTTTTGTGGAGATGTCTTCTTAACCCTTAAAGGCCAAATCTTGACCTGGTATCATACTTCAGCAGCCCCCAGACAAAACAAACCAGTACGGACATCATCTAATGGTAATGGGGCCGTTCATCATCATTTACTGTGATACACTGTTGTTTATCAGTATGTCATAAAGGCTTTCTTTTGGTCTCCTGACAAACCACTCTTCCTTTGGGATCTGTTTCACATCACTGGGTATACATGTGGGCCCGTAAAGATGCAGAAAAGGATGAGGAGATGCAGGGAAATCGGACATGCATTCCTGGGCTGAAGCCACGGCAGGTCTGTACAAACATGCTCCATGTGGTAGGAATGATCAGCCTGTGAGAGGTCACTGTTTGCCTCTTATCCCACTGTTTGGAAAAGGCTCTAACAATCACATTGATCTCAGCTCGCCAAGACATTTAAACAAGTACGCTGCATGACAAAGCTGCAACCCACATTTGTTAGGTATTAGCATGCCATGCAGCAATTCCCAACCCCATGCTGTCTAAATATTTAGGAGAGCTTTAAGATAACTGGTGATCTCAAGGAACATGCGGGATGAGTTTGAGAGTGTGTATTTTGTTTAGAAAGTATTGACCAGAGATCATGGAAAGGCTAACACTGACAACATGCTCTGCAGTCTGACTGACAGCCATTATTAGATTCTGACCATTGAATCACTCTCTAATAATTAACGAGAGAAGCTCCAGTTTTCATCATGTTTTCGGGGTTGTTTAAAGTTTGAATACCAGAGACCATACCAGAGAGTTATACTTATGTTCTGCCAATTTTGACATTTTAAAAACAGTTTTTTGGGGGTTTTTTTCACATAAAGATGAGGTGCTAACTAAACTAAATTCTAGGGAAAACAAAGAATATTACTTTAAATGTGTTGCTTAGAGCAAAAATGCCCTTCAGTGTAGCCAAATTAGGAAAACCTTTACAGTAAAGGTCAGCAGAGGTCATGAACTCACGAACTTTGTGCGAGGGTTAGTCAGCCATTATAATTAGCATAGAAACACTGGTGCTGATACCAGTTCTCTCTCCACTGCACTTCTCCTCTCTGTTTGTGAGCTGTCTTTCTCACATTGCTCATCTCCAGCATTGATGTGTGTGGTGGCGCGTATGTCTGCTCTCAGCCAATTGCAGTCCCCAACTGGTGCCAGGCGCTGGCACAGAGTCGGCCAACATTGGAAGGGAAAGCTCATGAATTTATTTCAGTGTTTCCATCCTCTGACAAAAAGGTGGGGGTAGGCAGGGGGATTGGGAACCCTCAGAGTGTCCTTATTCAGCCATTCATCTGCGCCCAGCAGCACCCACTAGCCCTTAAAGGACCTGCACCGCTCACCGATTATCACCAAGGAGAAAATCCCCACGTAAAGGAGCAGATGAAAAAAACAGGAATATCCTCCTCCACAACAGACACAGCAACATCATTGTTTATGTGGCAGGATGGAAAAACACCAAAACAGAAAGGCGTCTAGAGAGTAAATTGAGAATAAGATTGTCAGGAAGTGGAATGCAGCCGTTTTTGGACAGAGTAGAGGGAGGAATCTTTAATTAGAATGTGTTGAGAGATCATAGTTTCCCTTAGAGCTATCGGGCCTTTTCATGTTTATATAATGCATATGCATGGGCTGGAGCAATCATCTGAAACCAGATACCCAATTCCACATAGTGTAGCTCAAAAGGTTTCACTGAGCAATACATTTTTGGACCTGAGACTCTGAGCTGAAAGGTAAAGGTTGAGGTCTGAAACAAACATGTGGTCGACATCTGAGCTTTGAGACGTGCAATATGTAGAGACTATGAACAATGTGTCTCATAAATCATGTCCCCCCAAAACACTGAGATCATAGGAAATCATCAAGTCATGGCAGAATGCATTATGGGATGAGGGTAATTCACAGAGTCGCGCTTCTTCTAAAAGATGAGCAAATACTGTACCACTGGTGTGAAAGCATGTCATCTCACGGCCCCAAGCCTAAGAGCTTTGACGTCTGCCAGCATCGTCAGAATCAGAGCAGATCCCCATAGACGATCCGACAGCAATCACAGTGAATAACTCCCCCACCCTCTTCCCTCATCTGAACCAGCAATAATATGATGCTGGATTAATTTTTGTTCCTCTCAGTAAGCTATGAAGGAGAAGAAAAAAAAAAATGCTTAGTGTCCAAAATAATGAAACATTCCATGACACGTCCTTATCAGCCAAATGAAAAAATCACATTATCTTCAAAAGGGGTTTTAAATGCCCGCCCGCCCGTTTGCTCGCTACCTCGAGCTGCACAGGGAATATCAACTGAGAGACAGTAATTCGCTCAAGCGCTTAATATTCAGTTCTCAGCGATGTAATATGCAAATTCATGGGGGTCATGCAGGAGTCACATTGAAAAAAAAATCCTTAAACTTAATTTGAGAGGCAGTTGGAGGTTTTTCTAAGAAAATCAGTCAGTTATGGATAGGGTTCAGTCGAAGTCAAACTGGCAGGCTCCTCCAGGGAGCGGTGAGGTCCCTGCAGCCCTGACACAAGTTGATCTCTTCAGATTTACTGTGCCTGCACTCTTTAAACCCCACAGCTACCATATTAACACTTAACATCTCCATCAGTTTCCCCATAGGAATCTAGTGCAGCAGTGGAGAGCTTGTCCTACAAATGAGGATGGTGGAGCCTGTGCGGCCTGCAGAAAGAAAACACATATGTCCTTTGCACAAGGACAATTTATACTTGCACTAGACAGATTACAGTATCCATACATGTGAAGTCATGTGGAGACTCTTTAAAAACTCATTCTGTTGATGTTTATGCAACTACAGTAAATAAAACTCACATGAATGTATGCTTGTTGTGTAATATTTCATCTCACTACCAGACTGTCCACTTAAAGAAATATCATTATTCAGCAGCCTTCCAAGTGTGATCTGTTGGCTGTTAAAAAGGATTGGCCTGTTGCAAACCCTAATGCCTCTGAGAATGGGATATCGATCTATCTCCAGCGGCTCCAGATGTGTCATTTTGTTGTGGCTGCACACTTTGTAAAATCTATTCTGTACTGATATCGCATGTCCGGTAACAACCGGGGATTGTTGTCCTGTTGATGGCCTGGATGGTGCCGCAAAGGGACAGAGGAGGCTGTGCCACAGGCCCTGCTAATCGCTGCCAGAAGAGGAAGAATTAGCCATTTGAAGATGGGCAGGACTGATAGAGGGATCATGAAGCTATTAACCTCTAAACAAGCTGCTGAGAGCCCAGCAGATGGCAGGGCTGATGGTGAGAGTGCTGCCAGATTGGGCTGTGAGCAGAACGACAGCCCAGACTTCTCATGGATGCTGATAGAGTGGTCCTCACAGGCAGCACAGCATGTGTTTGCACAATGTGTGTGTGCATGTATGTGTGAAGGAGTGCAAATATGTAAAGGGTTTGGGATATGTCTGCATACAGAAATGTGTGAGAGCTCTCAAAGTCACTGCTGTCTGTCACATGTCCTTTCTACCAAAGCTTTAGTAGAAAGGGCAATGTACTGGTCCTAAAATTATGGCCATTTATAAACAAGATATTGAGTAGACAAGGGGCCTCATGTGAGAACATTTCTGTATTCTTACCACAAATGTCTTTAACTTTTTTTCTGTAACATTTACATGTTAAATTTTGGATTGGCCATGTGTACAAACCTGTCAAAAATCTTTCATTTCAGCTTGCCTCTAACTCGTATCCATACTGCAGGCGCAGCCAGCCATTATATTTATTTGCTGTTCAAAATGTCACAAGTGAGGTTTTTTTCAATACCTGTCACTGAGACTTTAAGGTGTGAAGTAGCTTTTTTTTTTTTAAATCACTACTTGGAAGTCCCATTTTTGGAAATCAAAATCAGCAGATGGAAACAGCAGTGACAGCACTAAACGATTATAAAACAAAAATGGAGACACAAATAAAGGAGGGATAATTTAATGTGAAGTTAAATGCTAAAAAATGTCTTCCTAAAGCAAAGCTAAGTAATGTTACACTGTTGAGTGCAACAGAGGATGATAGTGAACAGAGATTTGAATAAAGATCCTGATGCTGTTTGTTTTATAACATATTTCTGTAAATTAAACCTTGCAGTGCTGCTTTCACAGCATTTGACCTGAATGTATTCCAGTATCAAACTCAAAAGCCTGGCACATCCCTGAGATAACCATGAATATGTGCTCACACCTCCTGACTCCCACCTTCATCTTAACAAAGTATTAAATCAAACACATCCATGGAATTTGTACACATTTGGGACCAACAAATATCTACCATCACTGGGCTCAAACTTTGAGTGTGTGTATGACTGTTTGACTTCTGCCAGCCATTTGTTTACTCTTCATAACCAAAAAAATGCACTCAAGTTGACAACGGTAAACCAAGCAGGATGCAGAAAACCAAAGAGGACTGGGACATAAACACAACAAAGACATGACAGCTCAGTCAAGGGAAGACGATTTCTCCCAAATGAAGACATCAGGGTGGAAGCTTCACGTGCATGCCTTGCGTACAGCACAAAGATAAACAGAGGAGCAGCACTGCACTAATAGGTGTTAGTTATAGAGGCTTTGACATTAGTTGACAGAATTGCGAGGCACAGTCCTGGGGATTTAATCGCACCACTGAATATGTGGGGGCAAAATGTGTTTGATATCTGGCAATGGTTTGAGGCTGGGAATAGCTAGCTACACACACACACACATCAGCACAGGCAGTCTTTATGTCACCTACACCACCAGCACTATGTTTACACACAAATATTTGATTCAGGTGCCAGTTCAAACACACATGAATATTAACTCTTATTCTAATACCCCTCACTCTCAGTAAACCATACTCAGTACTTTCTCATGAGTGTATTAATCATTTTACCCACTGGTTCCCAGCACAAGGTCAGGACCCCTCAGTGGCTCACAAGATAGTCAACATTTTTTGTTCTTGTGAAATATTTAAGAGTTTTACTTCTTCAGGACTTTAAAAACATACTAACAATGAGTTTTAATATAAGTTGAAATACTCAGAGTTAACAGATGTACATGTGACAAGTTGTTTGTGAGTTGGTACTGCTTGGCTACAAAGGGTCACAAGCCAAAATGTTTGGGAACCATAAAATGATTAGTTTGATCTAAATCCAGAACTAGACATGCCAAACAAAATGTCCTCTACACTGGAGAATATTTCTCTTTTTTTTGTGCTTGTGAGAATAAGGAACACCCACGTGGTCCTAAGTCATGGTTGAACATCTGTTCAATAAAATCTTTGCATGACTCCTCAATGACTTCACACACTGATCACCAATCCTATTAAACCGAGACGGGTGTGGTCATCATGTATGTATGTGTGTAGCAGTATGACGGCCACTTGGGTGGTCATAAGGTTTTTATGATACCTGAGACTGTAGCAAACATGGCATTGAATAAGTGACAGGCACTGCTTTGTCATTAAAACATATCAGTCATTAGTCTATTCAACATGCAGTATCCTAAATATTTACAGCTATATCTTTATACATTTGACTTAAGTCATTATAGCGTGCTTAAGTGTGTTGGGGTGGGATTTCCTCACAGATACATACCCACACAAATACAAAAATGCAAATGCAATAGTTTATCATTATTAAAACTATTAGCACTAGCATGACCCCTGACTCCTCTTGGAACCATGTGAGAAATCATTTACATCGATGGCTGATGAAATGTTTCCGCTGAATGCCACATCCATGCACTGGAGGGGATTTTCACACAGCCTTATAATCTTACTCGTGTCATGTTTTATTCAAATGTGCTTAACAAGAGGCCCCCGTTAAAACTGAAATTGCTTTGACAAAAAAAAAAATTGCAAAGGTGAGGCCATGTTTCAAAATGCTAAAAATGTAGGTTAAGGTTTCAACAGAGCTGTAGTTGTAAGGTAAAAGCAGAAACCAAAGTAAGGTTAGGGGGGAAACGACTCTAGTGGGACACAGTGGAGGCATTCGCCATGATCAACATGATTTTACTGGTATTCCTAGAGGCTTCAGCCTTTAGCTATGCCCCCAGATACATAATGTGGAAGCTAGAGAAGTGAATGCAGATTGGTGCTTTTGAAGTTACATACCCACGTTTGGGACCAGTGTGGTGTGGGTACCAGGTCAGCAGGATTTGAAAAAGGTCACAGAGGGTGTGGATGAGTTGGGAGGGGTGTAGAGACTTAATTAGCTCATACTTTCATAATGGCATGTGGTGCTCTTATCCCTATATATCCCTAAAGAGCTCTGCTCAAAGCTCTGGGTAGCACATGTAATCCTCACAGCTGAGAAGTGAGTCATCACACATACACGTGAACACACATAGACATATACAAACACACACACTTTGCTTTACAATATTAGCAAAGACTTCATGTTCATATATTCCTTAACCTCCTCACCCTAACCCTTTGCTGCTTGTGCGGGCACGGTGAGAATAATGCTGGTGCTACACAGATGGTGGCTCCACCAGCTACTTAAAAGCTTTGTGTTGACAGGTGCTATTAACTTGTTTAAAAGTTGAATTGATTTTAACTTTGAGCGCTGATTGAATACATCACTGGCAGTCATACAATAGCCACTGCATTTCTTTATGTCTATAATATGTGATGTAGAACATCTTTTAAAGCTACAGAAATTCCATCAAGGCACAAATGCAGTCACAAATTAGTCTTAATCTTGAGCAAAATTTGTCCCAAGATGTATTAATACCATTAGATTTGTTTACCCCCCCCCCCGCCCCCCTTATTTTTGAATGCGACACTTTGTTTGCCATTTTACAGATAAACACCAAATCAGCAAGACAATAATTTCTTATTTACTTGTAATATTCTCCCTAAATATTTTATCACATTTAACCTCTTCACATCAGCCTTCTCAAGGGAGAAATGCTGACACAGGAAATAACCTTTTTCCTGTTCCTATTCAGCCCATCCAGCCGATCAAACCTCAGCAGGACCACTTTCGCCTAAGCCACTTCAAACACAGGCATCTCTGGAATTAACTTAGCACAACAAACACCGTTGCTGGCCTCAGTGTCTCTTTGTGGCCACACACGCACACATAAAATGTGCATAAATGGGGCCCATAGCATAGGAAATTAGAGTGTGTTTGGGGTCGAGCGTGCTGTTAACAAGGTAAACAGTGCTTTGGGTCACTGTGGGGTAATAGTGCTGTTTATCGGGGCGGGGGACCAACCATGTTGTCTGTAATGAGATTAAGACAAATGGGGAGGAACTGGTGGAAAAGATAAAGCGAGTTGGAGGAAGCAAAGACTTTGCCTCAACAAGGAGGTTAATCTTCAAATGTAGAGACTAAACAAAAGAGGATGATTTTAAAAGGCAAAAGAAAAAAAGGTGTTTTTTTATGAATCCTTCCCATTGCTCTCCCTTTCTATTTAATGAAATGATTGCTCTGTGGGAATCTTGGCTTGTCACAGCAGGAAAAGCACAGGTGGAACATTACTGACGACTGAGTTACATTGAGATGTTCCAGGGAGCCAGCATGCACCATACCAGATCCCTGGAATTGGCACACATTAATGGAATGCTATTTTTAATGTGATTAACTGTCACAATGTCTGCATGAAAAAGAATTACTGAATACTTTTATTTTTTAAATTTGACAGATTTGGAATGGGAGTAACGCAAAGGTCAGTGCTGCAAATGCTGCAAACCCTCAGTGCTGTCTGAGTGTAGTTTGCATATTGTCTGTGTTTTTTCTGAGTTTCTTTATACTGCTCCAGACATGCAAGGCAGATGAACTGGAGGCTCTAAAATGCCAGAAGGTGACATTAAATAGATATTAACAGCTACTCTTTGTTCGTCAGCCTGCAGGTGTTTCCCACATTTAATGTGATGTAGAATATCTATAGACTAATGTTTGCATTTCCACTAGCCCATAAACATGCTGGTGCTCCCTTTGAGTGCTGCAGCCATGTTGGCTACGATCAAGCTGTGGCAAAAAAACAGATTAATGAATGATTATATTCATCAACATTTCATAAATGTTCTGCAGTTCTGTATTTACCAATGTTTAACTTTTAGAATGTGAATTCTCACAGAAGAACTGCTCTAAGAGAAAATACATGAAATGAAGATGGAATGGAAGCAAGCCCAGGGACTGTGGTCTTTATACTGTCTACTGTCCCTTTATTTGATGTCGAGGTTGTGAAACTGAGGCAGACCTTCCATCTATGTAATTTGTTTCATCTTGCACAGCAGCATTCACCCTGTGGTGGTAATAAAAGCTTTATAGAGTATTATATTGAAACATTTACAATGAAGTGTGATCAACACAAACAGTCTTCCTTGTTAAAGTGCAATACAGTAATAAGTGCCCAGTGTTATGCCAAGTCTAAATGAATTGTGTGTCAAATGAATCAACACCGTGTCAAGTTGCAGGACAAAAATAACAATGGACAAAGTGTTATTGGGCCTGTGTGAAAACTGTGTTTGGCTTTGGATCAGATCCTTCCTCTTGGGTGGAGAAATGCAAGCAATGAAGCAGAGGCAACCTTAAAAACATGCTGAAGAATCAACAAATCAGTTTTCCCCTCGTATCCCCTCTGCCCTTGCTTCATTGTCTCACTACCTTCACCTCTCCATCACCCTCTCTCTCTCTTCATCTTCTGCTGCCTGTTTCATTTCATTTCATTTCATTATTTTTACCCTCACACTTCCTTTTTCATTCTTTCCGTGTCTCTCTTTCCTTCTTACTTTTGCTACGCTCTTTTTGTGCATCCTCTCTCTACCTTTTGTCTACCTTTCTCTATCGGCCTCTCTCTTTCTGCCTGCAGCATACTTGTATGTTAATCTGTCGGAGGAGGAGTGCAAGGTGTGTTGGGTTTAATCGTCCTGAGGGCTGGCTGGGTGGCTGCTGGAAGCTCGTCTGCTGGGACTAATTGGAACAAAACGCTCCCTTGTTCTCAGAGAAAAAAGAGACAGGGAGGGATAAAGACAGAATCTTGTCTGCAGCTGCAGGTAATTGAAGGAGCTTGGTAAGAGGAGATGGAAAAGAGTATCCCTGTGTGTGTGTGTGTGTGTGTGTGTGTGTGTACATACATACAGTTTTAACTTAGCGTGACTGAGATAAACAAAAAAGGGTGTTTCTGTATGTGCAGTATGTGTTTATACTGGTGCAGTGTGTGTTTGTGTGTGTCCTGAGCACACATACCTGTGTGTGCAGCAGTGCATGTCCTACGGTGACACATTAGTGGGCTCTCGGCTGGTAGATGTGATTAAAGGAGAGGTGTAACACTCCTCTTTCCCTCTAACTCCATCAGTGCCTCTGTAACAACTGCAGCTTGTAATGTCACTCTAGTGTCACTTTCCCCTTTAAGATGCCTCTAAGTGGATTTTGATGCAGTGAAACAGAACATAGAGACCAGTTCTCACCTCGCTAATGGAATCAGTGTTTTGTGGAACACAGTGAAGTGCAAATGATCCCAACCCCACAGGCTTATCAGTGGCAGCATTTTAGTTTTATCCTAATATGAAGCGCAACTAAGCAGCTGTTGCAGATATTCATTTAAACACAGTGTGTGTAGATTACTGTTTTCTCCACTGCTCTTTGTCTCACTCATGTCATGCTTGGTGTCCATTTTGACCTTTTATTAAATCAAGATATTGGCCACAATTAATGACATTAGCCACCTTTAGCCTCATAGGAAATGTCCTCCATACGTGAGTACTGAGTGAGTTTCAACAATTAAAATAAATATTCAGCTACTGGTTCTTACACAATGAAAATGTGACAATAAAAATGCAAATACACATGAAATACCAAATTATGAGGTTTGACAGGCAACTAAAACAAACTAAAAAGGTGTCTTTTGCTAGCCCATGTTTGACCAATTCACAAGCACTGCAAAATATGACACACACACGCACACACACACACACACATACACGCACAGTGTGGTGTCATGCAACTATCTTAACATGATGGCCTTTTAATAAGTGTCAAGGGTACTGAGAATGAATGCAGTAAAAGCAGGCAGTCTGACAAGTTTGTACAGCTGCTATTATTCTGCTTGTTTCTGATATGAATATTAAGAAAGAACTCTTTTCAGTTAAAGAGTGTGTAAGCTCCTAGCTTAACTGGGCAAGTAATTATTTAAGAGTAAAGTATAACACAATGATGAATCATTACATCAGTTGTCAAATGATGGCCATTACACACATCTGATGTGGTTAGGGTTAGGGTTATGTGATGTGAATATGTGCCAGATGAGAGAAGTGGTCGTGGTACATTGGCTTGGATGTACCTATCTGGTGAGTGAATATAATAAGACTGCTGCTTATCCAGCTCACTAAGGAAATAATAGATGTGTGTGTTACCCTCAACTATGTCAATCAGTGGAGTATAGAGAAGTTCATATAAACCAGGGCAAAACAACTGACCTTAGGCAAAGCAGTTATAGTGACAGCTGATCCATTCTCTAATCCCTGCTCCGTATCTGTCTCTACTGTTTAATTCATATTATGGTGTGTCAATTTCCTGTTCTTCCAGACCTGCCCACGTACTCTCACCTGCCCACCAGTTGTCTCCACAGAATACCCACTTCAGCCCATCACCTGAATCTCTCAGCTGTCTTCACAGTTGCTCCACAATCCCCACCTGGCCACCTCTTTAACAGAGTTTGCCAACACAAAACCAGCAGAAGACAAAAAATGTGATGGAGCTTCCCCTGAGAAGCATTTGAATTGTCTCACACACCCACTCAGTGACTGGCGTTCCTCTTGTGGGGCACAGAAAGTTAAGACTGCCAGTGCTGGTACAGCTGCAAATATTAAATATATCAAAACAGCACACCAGTTACATATTAAGTCATGAACTGACTGCAACTTTAGCAACTCTGTGGTTGCTTTATGTCACTCTGTGGTTGAAAATTGCTCTACAAATAAAGATAAATCCTGATTAAAAAGGAGCTAAGCTATATTTGCAATGCCTAAAACATTTGAGCAGCATTATATCCACCTGCGCAAGAGCACCTTGAAGACTGACATGATGACATGACAGTGAACTGTGCCACATCCTCTCACTGCTCATAATTGCTCTCCACTTGCCTTTAATTAAAAGACATAATCCCATTAACAAGCAGAAATAGGATTAATACTGCCTCAGACTCCAGCTGCTGCTCTGTAATGAGTGTGTGTGTATGTGTGAGTGAATGTGTCTAGTCCCCTGACTCAGACATATCACCAGAACCACATGGGTGATGTGGGTGAGAGGAAATGGGCAAGAGAAATATATTAAAGGAAGGACAGAAGGAGAGAAAGACCGTTGTGTGTAGAGCTGAACAGGTAACCGAAAGATCAAAAAAACTAATTTCAATTTCAATCAGGTGGATGAGTGGTTTTTGAATATTTTGCTTTGTATATTCACATTTCACTTCTGTGTGGATGTACAGATGGTTCTTTGCTGGAAGATGTTTTGTGTCCACCTGAGCGGGGAGTTCTGTCATAAACACTCAAGACAATGATCAGTAATAACAGTAATTTGAAATTTGGGGAGAGAAAAGGGTTCAAACAAAGAGAGAGAAAGAGTGAGTGAGAAAGAGAATGATTTGAAGACAATTACATCGAGAGGTCGCAGTCTTTTCCACAGAGACATCCTCCCTCGCTGCCGAGCTAAAGGTGAGAAACAATGACTGTGAAAGAATGACATGCCAGCACAACGCCACTATTGTAGAAATAACAAAGGCTGCTGCTGAGCCACAAGGATAAGAGGACACGGTAACTGGGGAGCGTTCAGTGTTCCTGAGTCGATTATGTTGTTGTTGCCTCACAGCAATGCCTCCCTACATTTGTCCTGTCCTCTAATGTACCTCACACAAGCCAGCGTCATCCTTGTTCTCACGTCTGCTCTGTCATTATCGCATTTTCTGCATCCTTTACAGTACACCCCCCGCCCCCCATTGTTGCTGTCAGTTGGGAATAGAAACATGTGAGTCCAGATAAGAATTTTTGTTTTTATCATTGTAATGGAAAGCAATAAATAAGTAAAAAAAGACAATTACAACTTTACCATGGTAAAGTTTAAAGGCAGATTTTACCATAACAAATGTTAATATTCCCAATTATTTTCCGTCATTTGTTCACCAAATAAAAATATGTATAATACAAGTGTGATCCGGTCATATGAAAGAGCAACAATTACCAAAGAAATTACTACTGAATGGTCAAATTTTCAAATATGTTCCTGATTGAAGAGAGTCCTTTGACTTAATGTTGAGCTGTTACTGAAGACAGACCAAGGTTGTCTAATCTCTTCCCAACTTTAGAGATATGTGGTTTTCACAGCGATAACATGACCATGAGACCAAACCCAGTAATGATAATTATGTGTCAACCCGGAGCTAGATTAGCAGCTGAAAAGAAAAAAAATGCCAAAAAAAGGGGCAAAACTGTAGCTTTACAATGTCACTCAGTGTACTGTAACTAATTAAAACTAAGTGACCTTGTGTACCATTTTCCATGGTCAGCTGCTGGTCAGTATGCCAACAGCCAACTCTGTCAGTCTGTCAAGTGTGTGCGTGTGTGTGCGCGTGCTTAATGTGTCAGGGTTTGAACCAGTGAGTGGTAGAGTTCAGAGGGCTTGTCTGTGCTCTCTCTGTGGGTTGTCTCTGACAAGACAGTAAAGTGACAATAGCAAAGCACAGGCACATCACTGACAACTAAGGTTATACTGATAAATGGGGCCAAAAGTAGCCTTTTACTTTAAAACTGGATATGCCTGTCACTATCACCCAAATTAATACAATAAATGTGATGTAGTTTTATTAGTTTGAATACTTGGACTTTATTACTTTAATACTTTTCGATTAGTATTAACACTAGATAACATAAGTCTTAGACACTTGGAACTGGTTTGGCATGAAAATGGTCAGATTAAATATATATTTATATTTCAAAATGTCAACTATCGACAGCTTCAGTCCAAAAATCTTGGTATCAAACCCCAGGCTTCAGGACATCAGTGAGCGAGGTGAACCCAGGGAGTCACAGAGCGATCAAACCATCATGACTTTCATCCTGATAGAGCCTTAAAGCAGAGAGATCAATGGTTGCTGCACATACCACATCCAGCACCACCTAATACTTTATCCTAGTCTCCACTAACTTTGCGTGTATGTGTTTGTGTGTGTAAGGATGTAGTTTTGGAAATGGTCAAATTTAAAGGAATCCTGTGTTTAGTCAGTTTAGTCAGACAGTTTTTGACCACTAGTGATGCTATAGAGGAATGAATTGATTAGCTGGTGACCATATTGTTTGTGTATGAGGAAGCAAATGACAGCTGGTAGCAGTAATACATGCAGTTAGAGCACAGTAAAGTGAAATAGCAGAAGACCACAAGCTGTTGTGAACAAACATTAATAGGCATAACAATGTGTATTCAACATGTCTGTAGGGTTCTAATGATACACACATTATAATGGATGTACCCAAAAGTATTTGCTTACAATTAAAACAGAATACATAAAAAATCCTGGAGGACCAGGTATGGACAATTTCCTGACAAAATATTTGACCAAAATGATGATACTGTGTACATGAAAGAGTGATGATGAAGAACATTTACTAGTGAAACTGTCATTTGACAGCTGAATGATGGGACATGAATTATATGAATATGTCCCAAGGATATGTGCAATAAGATGCTAAAATTTAGCATTCTTGCACATGGCTAATTTAATTTAATTTAAAAAACTGTAACAAGCTGATCACAGTCTCATTTCAGGCTCTAAAATCTTTCCATGAAACATGACAGTTAGTTCGTTTCTCTGAAACTAAACTCAAAGACCAAGCGGTGAATTAATTGACCTGATTAAAAGCATACATTTGCAATGGAAATAGGCTCTGGAGAAATACAGTAGAGGGTGACTGACATAGGGTCACACAGGTCAAAATAAGAGATTCATATAAATCCCTGCAAAAATAACAACCAGCACTATCAAAGGTCTAATCTTACAAAAATGGAAATGTGTGCACATTAGTAGATGACTGGGAACACATACTGTCACTGATGTGCAATAAAGACTGATAAAAAGTTTGGTTAACTACTTTATGATCCCCAGTCTGATTTTAAAGCCCTTACAACCACACAATTCTCCCTGAAAACCATGGAATGATATTTAATACTCCTCTGACAACCAAGTATACACAGTGGCATGTAATGAATTTACCCTATATGGATTTATATCATCCATAGTGGACTGTAAACAGTCCTGTAAGTTAAGTGTGTGTCAGTTTCTTTCATACCACTTAAGCTGACATTTCTGCTGTGAGTGACATGATGGAATACGTATCAGTGTATGTCAATGCAAAGCTTGGAATATGAAATGGAAAAAAATGCTTATGCTGTCTGCATAGAAATGCAGCCACACTGTACGGCCCTGACATAGAGATTACATAACAGTTCATACATAAAACATTAAGCTATGCATATGCAATGCGCACACAGGCAGGCGGGCATATGGTGTAACCTCCTATTTCCTTTTTTTCCCAAGCTGTCCTCCTCGTTACCTAGCTAATCCCAGCCACTGTCAAGATTTAAATGCTGCTTTCAGCGTGTGCCATATTTTCAGCATTCAGCATTCAGCATGATTTCCCTGAGCCCGACAGACAAGGAGAGAGAGAAGGGGGGGAGGGGGTGGAACTGGAGAGGAGATAAAGAGACACACTCCATGGATTACACATGCACATACACACATAAATATGCATATACACATGCAGGAACACATTGTATGAGCCTCTGTTTAATTAGCCCGTCGGTTTATCAGGGTGATCAGGAGTTCAACACAGTAAAGTTTCCTGTAGATAAAACAGTGTTTGGGGAAGCCGGGCCTAATGAATGCTGAGCAGCACAGAGGAGGAGGAGGAGGAGGTGGAGGAGGAAGAACTAAAGGAGATGAGAAGAGGATGACAAGAGGGCGCTTCGGTTTGATTGCTTACCTGATACTTTCACTTCCTCCTTATCATCCGCTCCTCATCTATTACAGCAGATGAGAAAATTGCTTCTGACAGACGCATCCGACACAGAAATGCTTTCTTTTACTTGCCAGGAAAGAGTTGAAGGTTTATGATGACAGTTTAACTGTGATAGTAACTGACTGTGCCTGCTTCCACTGTTTAGACACTGAAGAGCTTTGTGTACTGAGATGGGATCGACCAGTACAAGTTAACTGAGGCAGCTGTGTATTTTATATACAATAATTTAACTTGAGCTTCAAATGACGTGTTCAACTTGGGTATAATGTCATAACTCACTGTTTTTTTCAGTTATGATACATCAGTGCTCACCATAGTAATTACTGAGGTCTCTAAATAAGGTGACCACTAAAAAGTAGGTCAAGCAGGGGAACAATAACAAATGTCAGATAGTCATAAAGGTTGTAAATCCCAGGCTAGCCAAAATCATTTGGAAGAGAAAACAAAGGCAAAAGGTAAAATTACAACCCAAACTGCCTGTTGTAAACATCCACCCCTAGCCTGATTTCCTGGTTCAGCTTTTTATCTACCTTACCAGCTGTAGTTGTACGAACTTATACAACCTATGAGTAGACAGAAGAAAAGTGACCAAAATATGCCTCTCTTGCTTTTAACTTTTGAAGAGTTTTTAAATTTTGGACAGTGGCACCATCGAGAGGAAGAGTCATATTGTCTAGCATGTGTTACTCTGACCCAGACAGGATGAAAAAGTTTTGTGCATTTGCCAGCACAGAGGCCTGCCTAGGCTCAGACGCCCAATTAATGAGGGATGTTGGGATGTTGTTTCATCAGAATTGAATTCATTCAAGGTAAGCATCGGCCTCATACTTTGTTGTGTTCCTTGTTTGCAAGCAGCAAATTATCCCACCCACTGTCACAGTTGTGTCCAAACAACACAGTGATGCTACTTGATGATACATGTTGTCTCTGCCAACTTTTATTCAAAGAAAATTAATTCAATAAGAGGTAATTTGTGGTAGAACAATCACCCCGATGTGCCCCTGCCAGTGAGTGGGATCATTCCCTCCCAGTTACAATGTAATCACATCCAATTAGGGGAATGACAAAGCAGTCTTCAGTGTTTCGGCAGGAGGGGAAGTGTCATCTTACTGTCTGTGTGTTCACAGGGATAAGCTAGTTCCATCATTCCCTATTGTCCTGCCAGTGTTTTCCTTTTCTACCCCCCCAAAATTTTCACTCTCCAATTTTCCACTGGCTGCCTGGCCAAATCATCAGAGAGCCCAGCAAGGAAGGAAAAACTCAACCATATTGACTATCCTTCTGCTGGAGAGGAATGCTGGGACTGTGATCCAGAGGGTGGGGGAGGGCAGAAATGTGGGCATGGATCTCTATGTATGAAAGCAGGGTGGGACATTTCTTTTGTTTATATTATTACAATTGGGGGGAATCGTCAAGGCATTCTGTCGAGGAAACTTTTTTTTTTAGTTTTAACATTGCAAATACTAAGTTGCCACACCTTTGAAATTCAAGATTTATCAAAGCCTTAATGGTGCCCTGTGTAGGTAAAATAATTTTAAAAAATACTAAAATAATAATGAATGTTTTGACATTATGTCAAATACACATATGTTGTGTTGCAGAGGTATCTACTGAAGTTAGCATGCTAACCAGTTAGCCCTGGTCCGTCCCCTCTCATAATACCACTTGGTACCTCAAGAGGCAATAGTGAGTCTCTGTAGACTGCAGTCTACCCTCGGTCCAACATGAGAGGATGAAAAAGTAGTGCTGTCCAGAGGGTAAGAAACCACTTTTGGCAGCAAAGAAGAGCAGTTACAAAAATAGAAACAAAGCAAGAGGTAACATTGGCATTGCTTTCTAACGCTGGAGACAGATTGGTGAGTAACGGATTCAAGTTTGATGCTGAACTTGCAACACTCTTTCTAGACTGGTAAGTAAACATCTGTTAATGCTAACGTTAGCTATGTAGCAATAGCAAATACATACCGTATGTATAGCACCTTTAAAATTGTGCAAACAAATATTTAGTCCAGTCCTGAAGGGTTTTCATGAAGGTTTTCTTTTCACTCCTGATGATTTCAGTTGATTACAAAGACAACAGTAAAAATTTGGAAAAAAGAAAACAAAGTATGAGAGAGAAGGTCAGTTATGGAAATCAATCACACTGGTCAATTTAAATCAGTCTGTTACCTTGTCCAGAAAAACAATGGCCTCATTTGCATTGGAGCTCATACATATAATTTAAAAAATGAGGAGAGAGAGCCACAGAACCATGACCAGAAGATCTCATCCAAAGTAAAAAAGGGATACTGACTTCAAAACCGGCAGTATAGCGTTTGTGGAGGCTTTGATGAGCAGTTCACAAAAAAAGCCTTGAAAGCCCGAGATTCCTTTCAGACAGAGAACTGGCTGACAGAGAAGGGAGAGAGAGTCAGCCAACATACACCGTCTGGTTCCAGCGCTGGGTAGGCAATGAGTGCGCACACACACATACACACACACACACATATAAATGGTCAGGCAAGGACAACAAAAGAGGAATGTGGATTATTCATGAGTCTACAATATTACTGAACAGCTGGATTGAAATATATCGACCAGAACACACACACACAGCGTAGGCCTGGCATATTATTGATGTCATTCATTGTTCTCCTCTCAGCACAAGTAGTCCATGAACAACCCCGGCCAATAGGGGTGCTGTTGGTGAGACTTTAGTGACCCCATCTGGCAGGGGATTGGTTAAAACTCTGGACCAGGGAGAGACAGACCACCCACCAACAACAACAGTACGGATTGGATAATCCATCGCTCTGTCCAATTGTTAGTCATCTTCCTCAGTCAAAGAAGTTGGGCTTTGTTGTTGAAGGATGTCTTGGTAGTGTGTGGGCTTAAGCGTGCGGCAAGGAAGAAATTGAAAAATGCTGATCTCTGTCTGGCAAATAAAGAGCAACAGCCCACGGCAGGCTGTCAGCTGCGTTATGCCACCCACTCTGACAGCTCTGCCTCTTCAGTGGGGTGCAGGAGTTTCACTGAGACTGAATTTGAGGCCCTCAGCTGCATCAGATGTAAGATTTCCGCCTGCTTTGGTGTCAGGTCACACATGGACGTGTGTGTTTGTAAGGAGGTTCAAAATGTAATGTATGTACTCATTTCCATTCATATACATATGCAAATGTATGCTTATGTAAATTGATCGTCTTGAGTGGTTCCATGGTTAGGGTATTGGTTCTAAAGCATTTCTCTCAGACTTATCTGACATGTAAAATAAAATTCTAATTAAAGCAACTGCAAAATCAACACAAATATACCAGAATTATGCTGAAAAAGTTAGTATGGCCTGTTTAGAATAGTTACTATGGCTTGGCCACAGAGCACTGCTCCCAAACCTGGAAATTAGAAGAAGGTCACAAGATTAATCTGAGGATACACAAAATCAATAACAGACTGGAAAAAATAATAATTAGTTTAAAAAAAAAACACTTATACACATTTCTTTTTTTTCCTTCTAGTCTTTTCCACACATTTTAATAGTGAAAAATATTCAACTAAAACAGTTTAGATAAGAAAATTAGTCTTTGGATTGTAGATAGGGCATTTCTTTTGTAAGAGTCACAAGTCATAAAGTTGGTAAATTTTTCTACATGAACTGTAAGAATTATTTACTGCATCAAAACCATTTACTCATATTTACAGAGGAAAACTCTTTTTTGTTTAAAGTATATTGCCTGTCTGCAGGTGTATGTACTGATTCATGTATGCTCAACTATTATACTCTAGGTACACGAGTACATACTATAAGTATATGCATACTGTATGCATCTGAGGTTAAGTGTTATGGACTGTCCTGTGTAGTTAGCTGGCACTGTGACTCTGCTGTGGATCAGGAAAGGTTGTCTGAAGGTAGGGGAAGGATTAGAACACTTCAAAGCAATGCTCACTTCTAAGCTGGCTGATGCAAAATCCGCTTTGTGTAAATGGACAGCCGGCACTCCAAAAAAAAAAAAAAGAAAAAATCCAAGCCCGGAGCCGTGGACGATCCGACTGTACCCTCAATACACTGATATTACTTGAAACAGACTCAACTTAAACACTTAAGGAGAGGATGTGTGAGTGTGTGCACTCCAACTTCAAATGAACAAACTCCGACAGGAATTATAGCCAATTATATGATGACCACACTCTCACAAGTTTTTGCTGAAAAACTTTCTCAAAGCCAATACTGATTTTATGGGATTTCAGTTTCAAATAGTTTTAAATAATTTCCTCATTATGTATATTTAAATGTCATCTTATAGTAATGTAATGTTTGTTTGTTGCAAAGGAGCTGCAAAAATATTTTAGCCTCTATCTCTGGATGTACAGACAGCAGGATGGTGACTTCTTCTTATGTGAACCTAATCTAAAATTTGCAAAACATTAGAATTAATTTTCAATGTAAACCAACTTTAACGTTGAAAAATACAACAATGCATATATATATGTTAAAACAGAGAGCATCAAATTCACCAAATTAGAATCAAACAAATACAATTTTGGCCAATAGTGGTCCCATACCCATTCAGTTTATTCTTTCAGATTAATCAGTTTTACTGATAAAGCACACATAGAGTGATACAGAGCAATGGGCTGAGCTCCTCGCTGTCAGTGTAGTGATATTAAGACTGGGAGGTGGGAGGGTGATGGAATGGCTGTGGTCAGAGTACAGTGGCCAGCAGGGCCGCTTCGGTAAGTCCTAAATCACCGGGAAACCAGACCGCCGCTGTGATGGATGTGAGTGGCACGCCCCGGATCAGGAAACCTCCAATCCGTCTAAAAGAAGAAATGCTTCAGTACAGACACGGTGGGCTGGGTCATAAACTTACTCTCCACACAAAAACACACAGAGATGCATGCATGTAAATATACATGAACACAAAACCACACGGAGAGACGCACATGTAGTAAAAAGAGCCGGCAGGCAGAAGCAGAGCAGTCCAGCAGATTTATGTGAGCAGAGGTGCTGTGGTCAGGTGAATAGATTGGTTAGCTGGCAAGGTGGGTGGGTTGCATAGCCTCAGCGGCCAAGACAAACCCTCTAATCATTCCAATAGGCCGGCTGATTTGTGCTGATAAATTATATCTGGAAGAAAAATCCAGCCGCAGTAACAGCTCTGCCCAACCCGAAGATATCCACAGCAAGGTTTCAAATCATCTTACAGAAAAAGGAAGAATAAGTGGGCCACAAAAAGCAGTTTTTATGTCAAAGAGAAATCACAAGCACCAGTCTCCTCTCCTCCGAGTGGGATTTTCATTTGAGTCTGAAGTGAGGCTGTCTCAGCTAACTTTACCTCATTCATCTATCACTTCATATCTTTTTTGTGTGTGCGAGTTAATATAAATGTCAAGTAAATGCTGGTAAAAACATTAAAGTGTTATCTTTTACATTTATACTCTCCATTGAATTTGAGTAGATAACTGAATTAAACTGACAATGTCTGAAAAGTTTTCTTATTTTTAAACTAGTCTTAAAATTTGGGGCAACATTTTTCAGGCATTTCTTTGCAGCGTTGGAACTCCCTTGATGTGGTTAAAATGATTCTAAACTTGTAGTCAGCCATTACTAAATGTTAAAGATGAGGCACAAACAAGCTGGATGTTGACCAGGCCCTCGGAAATCTATTGTTACTGCATATGGAGTCAAAACAGGGGAGCACTCACTTGGTGCATGTTGTGTTTATCCAAACAGATTAGATTTCTGCCAGAGGATCCTTGCCAGCCACTCTCCTCTTATTCCATGCTCTGATTTTTCAGCCACAATAACTGGAAACCTCTTTGTGCAGTAAACTATCCCGTCCGGCTCAGGAAAGCTCTCATAATTAGTGTAGAGCCACAACAAAGAGGATTCTCCAGTGCACCAGAAAATGACTCTTTGTCAATCATCACGGTGAACCCATAAACGGTTCTGTAGAGCACCATGTGTAAATGTTTTGAAGTATTTGGGCGAAGAATAAATAAAAAAAAACATTAACTAAACTAGCAGGAATTAAAACCACATTTAGGTATTCATCGTGATTCTCAAGAACAGTTAACAAACTATTCCTCATCTGGTTCATGTGAAAACAGTATGTTTAAATAATCATTAATTTAAAAAAAAAGAAATTGAATTTTTATATAGGGGTTTTAAAAAAGATTTTGCAGAAACAAAGCTTTTTGATTGATATTTTAGCCTGGAAACAGTGTGTAAAGAGCAGCCATGGCCATGGACTGAGCACGGCAGAAACCAACAGCTGACTGATGTTGCTACATAACCAATGCTTTTTTTCATTCTTTTGAAAATTTGATTATCCTTAAAACAAGATTTAACAAAACACAATCCCATAACAGAGAAGAAGGTAAAACATTTAAACCCAGTTACTAACTCAGCATTTCACTGGAACATTTCATATGCCTTTTGACTCTGGTTCCATTTACTTTTATTAACTGGAAATGTCATTTATTTTACGTTGACTTGGGGTTTTTATTTTGTATATGATCATAACTAACTAGTGGTCACAGTTTATGCACTTTTTTAATTCCTCTCCGCTGTTTTTCTTCAAGTGTGTAGCTGGGTGCAGAGCCCAGCCTGTCTGTCCCACCAGTTTGAACTGTCTGAGACAGCTGGCCACTCTAAAGCAATCTGAGAGATCACTGGGCGTGTCGTCCTATTTCTCTTCATGTCAGGCCACAGAATGAAGAAATCCATGGGATTAGTGCATGGTTTGTATTTGCTGACAGACTGGTGACAGGCCAGATCGAGAGGTAGGGTTTCATACTCGGTGCACCACGCCCGGCAGACATATGCACTATATTCAGTCTTTTAAAAGAGTTAACAACTGCATATTTAAGGGATATACTTTAAAACCGATTGGTTTTTCTAGCCCAAAATGACTGGAAACCCGGATGAGTTGGGGAGAAAACAAAGGCATTTATGAGTAACCAACCCTCCATCACAGACACTAAATCACTTTGCCTTTCACTTTGAGAAAATGTCAAAAACCTTTTTTTTTTTTCATTTTGGCATTTTGGCCTGTTTTGAATAGTTTTACAGAGATTTTTTATGGTTATTTTTTGGCATGTGTACCTTTATTGGAGAGTTTTTATGGTGAAAATATGAACAAAAGAAAGGGGTATGACAGGCAGAAATGAAATCCCTTGTTGAAATCAAGCTGAGGACATTGCAGTGATGGTATGTGTCTTAACCGCCATGACTGAAGGATATTCCTTACAAAAATGTCTGCTTTACAGTCACAGGGAGACTGATTGACCCCTGAGCTCCAGCTTTTGGACTTTCTGGTATTTATTTACTTTTTATTTTTATATTTTATTTTTACAAATTGGCATCTTTTTTCTTTTTCCCACTCTTTCTCAAGTGATATATAAATGTGTATGTAAATATGTTTATAATAAATAGAGATGTAAATATGTGCACACGCAGTATGTACTGGAATATCTACATGCTGTGTGTACACTGAGCGCATATGATACAGTTTCACTTGGTTTATTTTGCAGTTCCGAAATCCTTTTTGGAAGTAGGGAACCACTTAAAACACATTTTTCAGATGCCACATGTCAGGTTGATGACAACATATCAAAGCGTAATTATACTAAATGTGATTTTAAATGGTTGCAGATGTCACTTTGTATGATATTGATCCGCTGTGCCGCTCGGTGCTCTGCGTCTCTGCCAGCAGGTAGGCAGCACCATCCTTTCCCTGAGTCAGCGTGTGCATGGCTGCATTGATTAGGTGTGACTACTCAGGTCAGGGGCCAATTTGGGGTCACCAGAGGGTCAAGCGTGTTGTCCAATAAAGCAGCGGGACCTCCAGACTGGATCCGGCCAGTAACCTGGCAACAGGCACCGCCCCCCCACCCTGAACCATGAGAGCACCCGTCCGGTGGTGATTGAGACTGCAGGGCTCCATTCTCTTTTCATCAGCTTCCATTCATCTGTTCCTATAACTTGGCCCAGATGAATTAACCTGAACAATAGAAACAGGAGGTTTGTAAAGCCTTCACCACTGTCAACATGGAGAGCAATTAAAGAAAATGTTCAGTTTCTACTGTTTTTGAGGGAAACCAATTTTAATGCCTAATGTTTCATAGCTGTGCTGTGCGGCTCAAGGAAATGAAACAATTGTCATTTCTTTTTGTTTGACTGCATCCAATACTTGACTACACATACATGTTCTCTACATAAAAATGTATAGAACATTCATATTCCACTTTCTTCACAACAAGGAAATATAAACCTGACCTAGAATAACCAGTTCCACCTTGGACATGGTGCGTGCGTTTGTTTGTGTGACTGCTTTGTAATTCATGACTTAAATGTCACTGAACTTAATGCGACCTTATTGCATCACAGACCAGCACACTCACAGACAGGATTACTAAGTAAATTCAATGCAGCACCATCAAAACGTCCCGCTGATGTGTTTTCAAGCTATTCAAATAAGTCATTATATTAGGATAACATATGACTCGGTATCTAATAATGTCAAGTGAATTACAAAGTGATTTGAAATGAAGAGGAGTCAGCGATTCCAGGATTACATGCCTAGTTGAATTCAATAAGCTGGTGTATACTGTAATAGGAAGCCACAGAAAAATCCATACTTACCACATCATCTGATAAAAATGTCTGCTTGCTGCTCTGCAGGACTCTGTTAAATCTATTAAAAACACTTTGTTCTCCTGCTAATTCCAAAATAATATGCTGATTACAAAAGAGCAATAACAGACAGCAGTGGTAAATCATCTTGTACCAATCAAATAGTTATTAAAAACACCATGAACTAAGGATCATTAACAATGTGTGTCTGTAGGGACAAAAATATGAGAAACAGACAGAGGAGCAAATGCATTTGTTTCGATGATATTTCCATACAGAAGGTTGTTAAAGTCAGAGGGAGAGAAATATAGGACTTTAAGGGGAACTTCACATTTACAGTATCACACATATTTGAAAGGGGAAAAAATGTGCTCTGGCTCTAGAGGGAGCTGTGGAAACTGCAGTGCGATGTTTCCTATCTATGACCAATTTATCTTATTAACATCCATTTAACCCACAGTTTGCTGGAGAGATAAATCTGAGAATTCTGAGGTTTTCTATTCTTTTGCTCTTTGGTTTAACAGGTGGTTAAATAATTTTAATCTTCACTCTACAGTTTGTACTTTACATTTTAGTCCTGCTGTTTTTAAACGCTCCAGTTAATTATGGTAGTTTGATTGAAATTAATCAACAAGCTGTCCATTTAGCTACATTATTCAGTGTTAACAAAAAGGACAGAAGACTTTTAGAAACAAGCAAGCAAGACAGTGGGTGAAAAAAAAAAAAAATAGCTTAATGCACAAAGCTTACCACAAATTTAGTGACATTGTTTTGTCTACAAATACAAATGTAAAGAACATATAATTTTAATTTTTTTTTTGTTTCCTTGCTTTACCTTGAATAGATTGAACATTCTTACAGCAGCATCCAACTTAATTATCAAGAGAAAATAATAAGGAATTATGCAGTTAATGACACAACAACTGTAGCCAAGCATTTTACTTCCACATCTGACACAATGGTGCCTGCACTGAGTAAAGGCAATGCAAATTTGCCATTAACTTGCAGTGTTGGTCGGGTTGAATGGTCCATAGCAACAAACATCCATGGGCCCACAACAAAGGTAACTATAAACACAGAATGGAGGCAAACTAGACTATATTTTGCTTTGATTTCGACGTATATTTCCCCCCATTGTGTTTTGTGTTATTTAAATTAAATGTCAGCAATGTTACAACAACTCTCAAGCACTGTGTGACTGTACCTGTCAGCGTGGACGCATGTCAGGTGTACAGACTGTTACATCCTAGCCATGTAAGAGAGCACTTCCTGGACCCCTCCAGAGACCCACAGGGAGGGGCCCAACTGAGCACAAGTCCCGGTCCCTGGGGACTCATGACCAGGATCATCCATCCCCTGGATCATGACACTAATGACTGCAATGTGTGTCAAGTGGTTTACACAGCGGTGACTGCTACCTAACCAGCAAGTCCCTTCTTCCCAAACGCCTCCACAGCTGTAAGGCCTGTCCTCCCTGGTGTCCTCTTGAAGTCTCTGTGTGTGTGTGTGTGTGTGTGTGTGTGTGTGTGTGTGTGTGTGTGTGCCATGTGTACATGCCTACAGGAGGAGTTACTATATCTACATAAAGACTGTGATTTGCACCTCTGTATTCCAAATATTTGTTCTGCCTGTATCTGATAATGATGATTATATTCTCCCAGTTTCCTGAGATAGCTGAGAATAGGTGTGCGTGACTGAGTGTGTAACATGCATATGTGTGTGTCCATGTAAGCCTCAGTAATTGGGCCAGCTCTGCTCTCCCTCAGAGCCCCCTGAGGTAGAAAAACTCAACGTGCCATTACATCCTCCTCCTTGCTCCCTTCATTCAATTCGTCACACACCTCCTCTTCTCCCTGCAAGTGTCTGCACCTGTGTGTGTGTAGTGTTTGTGCGCGCGTATGCATCTTCAAGTATGTGTATATATGGTTATGAGTTGGTGGAAGCCGGTGTGTCCTCATGCATGGAATGTGTGGGTTTGTGTTTGTGTGTGTGTCTCATAATGAAGCCATATGGCCTGTCTGTTAGTATGCGAGCTGCCAGCACCGGGAGCTGTGACGCTGTCAAAGAGCTCTGAGATGAGACGTGAGTGGCATACTCCTTTCTTCCTCTCTTTTCTCAACTCCCATCCTCTTCTCTTTCTCTCTGTCCTTTATTTTCTTTCCCTCTCTGCTCCTCCTCCTTCCTCCTGTTGTCTTATGCCTATCCCTCTCTCCCCGCCTGCCTTTCCCTCTCCTCTCCTCTCCTCCCCCTTCCTCTCATCTCCTCATACAGTATATGTGCTCTTTTCCTTATCCTGCCCCCCTCTTTTCACTTCTCCTCTTCTTCCATTTACTTCCATCTTCTTTCTACTCTTGCTTACCTCTCTACTTCTCCTCCTTTCTCTTTTTAGTGCTCATACCCACTCCTCGGTCCTTTTCCTCCCCTCCCATCCCCTCTTCTCCTCTCCCTTGTCCTTCACATTAGTCCCTGTTGTTTTTCACTTTTCCCTCCCTCTCTCCCAATAAGATTAACTGGTGTGAAACAATCCATTTCCACATTTCCTCAAAAGAGCCGGAGAGACTGTAGCTGACCTAAATTTACATATTGGGAGGAATCTAAATGACAACACGGAGGAGGGAGGAGGAGGAAGACCAAGAGATGAGGAGAGTTTCTTTGGACAGTAAGCAAAAATTAATCTATATTTCTGTCCAGAAGGATAACTTTGAAAGTGAAAAATATAGTTCAAGTTAAGTTTAGTAATTTAATATTTCTTGTGAGATAATAAATCAGGCCAGCCACATTACAAGTGGGCACCAACAATGGCTCAATGTGTTTGTCCCAACTAATAGCAAGTTAAATATTGAATAAATTAAGAAAAAGTTATGACATTTGTTGGCTTGTTTAATCTAAAAAGATTATAAATAATAATGATAATGGAAACTGTGATATTAAGTCTATATTATAATTTTAACTAGTAAACAATTTGGCACAAGGTACAGAAAAATGAAAAATTTCTAATAGAAATTTCAAATAAGTTTAAGAAAATGAACATCACAGCCTTCGTACAGTTAGAAACAATGGAAGATTTGAAAATGTATTTTTAAAATCTATACTCTGTATTTGTTTTTTTAAATGGAAGTTATATTCACTTGCCCACAGTAATTTATTTTTTGAGATGTGTGAGATTTGGATTGTTTACTAGATATATTTTATTTAATCATTTTGTGTTTTAACATATTTATAAAAGTGCAGTAAACATAGGAATAGAGCAATAGTTTAAAAAATATATAAAGATTTTTCATTTTGCAATAGGACTCAACTCGGAAACAAACCATCTCTGTGTAAAACCTTTTGTATTACAAGATGTTGGCTTTAGATCTATGTGAGTATTAGTATTGTATTTGTAATTTAATTATACGATCTTGCTTTTAACTCTAAAAATATATAGTTAAACTCAAAATTAAAACAGCTTCTCTTTTAAAAGATTCCATAAAAGTCATTTTATCTCTCATTTTTTGTGCAAGAGTATGGTGCTTGATAATGACTGTAACACAGTCTAGAAGAGATGAAATAGCTGCATCCTCATCAGCTGGGTTGGCTGATATTCCAACTTACAGTTGAATATCAGAAAATTCTACAAACTATGAAAGGCAGTTTGTATACCAAAAACTACACTAGAGAGTAATGCAATTTATAATACATTATAATAAAACATTTCATTTATTTTTGTTTGGTGAGATTTATGCAGTTTAACATTCTGTCGGTAAATAAAACAAAATGGGAAAAACATACACTGTGTATATAGAAATATCAGACAATGCATTTATAATATAAGCAGAAAAACTCAAAAATTAAGATGTACATTAATTTTTGATTTTTCTAATTAATAATACCCAGGCTATTGCAGTAGGATACGATTGTGGCTAACTGATCTGTCCTGCTAATAATCAGTTTTAACATCAATTGGCTTGGAACACACAACCTTCTGGCTCCAACATTAAATAATCTCCTGTCATTAAACTAGTATATTGACCACAAAATCACATAGTAAAGCGCATACGTAAAAGAGGAAAATAGGTAAATTTATATACTTTACAGGGGTCATAAGTGTAGTGGCTGAAATGATGATAAATGTTATGTTGGTTTACTTTTTTTCTTTTTCTTTTTAGTGTGAGATACTGTAGAAGAGAGAATAATTTAATAAGTAGAACTTTGTCCGGAACTATCTCCCTCTTAGCCAATCTATTTCATCTGAACTCTCCCTCTTTCTCTAACTTTTTTGTCTGCTTGTGTCCTCCTCAGGAGCAGGATGTGGACTGCTTCTGCATGCATGGGTGTAGGAGGAGACTCAGCACCCCTTAAACTTGCTAAGGACACACATGGATAGGCTCAGTTCAGTGTGTGTGTATGAAAAGCACTCTTGTGATAGCACGAGACAGTTCTCCCAAGTCAGCTGAAGGTGGGCGCCTCTCTCTATGCGTGTTAGCTGTTTGTTTAATGCCTGACACCCGTGCCTGTGTCCTATGCACATGTGTGCTTCTATTTCAGCAGCTAATTGGCATGACTTAGGCCTCTATTTTTCACCAGTGTTCCTGTATGTGGGATGGCAGCAGCTTGCGTGAGAATCAGAACAAAACAGAGAGCATGACAGAAAATCCCTCAATACCAGCCTTTAAAAAATGCAGGAGGTAGCACTTGCATAGAAGCAAGTAAAAGGTAAATGTATAAATTATGGACCAAAAAGTCTGCTTCAAAGAGGAGATCCCACATGAGGCAGCAAACTTTGTGCAGCATGTGAAGAGAGGCGGCTGCAGCTAAGACATTGCTGGAGTCTTGCTAAATAATGGCCAACACCTTTCTAATAAATGGACCCGTGTAGAGCTCTGTACAAATATTTAGCATCAGGCCAGTATAGTTCGCATACACACTGTACAAGAAAAACAGCCTAATGATAAATTAGATTTCTTAATGTCTATTTATATGAAATTATATCAAACATAATTAAGGTCTTAATTAACGATCTTTCATGCATTGTTTTGTATACATGAATATTGTAATTTCAATGAAAAAAATAGCATTTCCCATTTCAGGACATGATTTGCATTATATTTTTTAAAAACATAGAAATAAAATAAAATACAATGCAAAAATGTACAATACTATTAACCCCAAAAAACATCCAAATAAATGTATCAATTACATGTTTTGGGGGTTTTATTTAGAAAAAAATTATTTATATTTATTTTATTTTTTAATTTAAATTATTTAATGAAAATGTGACTTACTAACTACATTACAATAAATGATTTTTTCCACTAGGAAGTAATGAGCAACAGTAGAGTAAATAATAATAATATCTATTTTGGTAATACACTTAACTTTTTTACAGTGTTTGTATTTAATTTCCCATAGCGCTCACAGTTTAATATAAGTGGACGATATTACATAGATGAGGACTTCTTTTTCTAATTTTCTGATGTAAAAATATTTTCAACAAAGCCAGCTATTTGTTATACTGTAAATATAGCTATAAACTAAAATATATTCTCTTTTTCCAAGTTACTTCTCCCTACTATGCCCTGGACTACAAAACTTTTGTACTAAATTGCACTGAAAAGAGTTTCATATGTATCTTTAACTAGTTTTGACTTTGTATGCAGCCATATAGCGTATAGGAGCATTATGATGGTCAGAGCCTACAAAAGTTCAAAGGACTTCTGGGCCCAATATTTAAATCATAATTTGGACGAGGTGATATTTTACAAATTTATTTTTATTTTTTGCAAATTTATATAGAATTTAAATAGGTTTGAGTTTCCCAACTTTAAAGTGCCAGAATTTCCATAAGCTTTTAAGTGCTGGGCAGTAGTTATGTCACCTGTCATGTTTCAAACATTTTAAAAGCGGAGTCATAGATAAAACCAGTAGACTATAATGTGATAAAATATAACACATGCTATTTATCACCAAAGCCAGGAGATATTTCATTTTATGAGCATATCTCCTAGTTATTCTGTCAGTGATGTTTATTTATTGCTGTGTTAATGTTGATGAGTGTGTTTGTAGATTCTATGGCACTGTGTTTCAAGTCCATCATGGCTCTGCAATGAGATTCATATCAGACCTTCTAGGTAAATTACGGCGGCTTTTTCCTTTTTAAGCACTCCAAGCGGCTGTGTCCTTTGTGCGTGTGCAAAACCCAGCATGTGTGTCTGGGTGTGTGTGGCGTATCTGTGGAGGCGCATGCGATGTGCCTGGGCTTCCTGGGAGTCCTCTTTAAACTGTGCGTAAAGCATGGCCTTAGAGTGTACACGAGGTCAGTCCTCGCCGCCATGACATTCTTGGCGTCTGTCGCTGGGGTTGGGCGCGCCATCATCCTCCAGGCAGCATCTGGCTTAGCCACACAATGTTTGCATAGTAACATGCTGTAGCAACACACTTTGTCGACTATAAGTTGTGGATTTAGCGAGATAGTTATCAAATCAACAGAGTCTGTTTTTAACCATGAAATAACTGTGAGCAAAAGAACGTAAAGTATTACAGAGCCTCCCACAAGACCACATATGAGCAGGAGAAATATTACATTGTATACTTATTACAGTCATTACATACCATTATTATGGAAATAGAGACAACACATCTATGGTGCGAAGTCATATAGTATAAATATACAGACACGGGTGCCATGTAACTCCAGTGGGAGCACTAGGTCAACGGTAAAAGGCATATAGCACTGCCCCGGCTGAATGATAACCTGCTTTATATCACAGGAGACAAAGGACAGTGAAGTTCACATCAGGACATGACTCATGGCGTTTCAACGTAAGAGCAAGCCCACTCCCACAGTGTTATTCACTGCCTCAAGCTGGACACAGAACTCAATTATAAAACTGAAACACTTAGCAGAATTTCATCTTCCATAGGATTCGTACAATTACAGTAGTTCTCCATACCCTATTTGTAGGTGCAAGTTGTAAAAATATTTATTTGATACAGAAGTGATGAATTATTCAGGGTTATTTAATAAATGCAGAGAAGTAGAGGACTCAAAATAGTAAGCAGTGAAAACTACTCAGCTACCATGCAAGGCTCTACAGATACAAATTCGCATATATGATATTTTATACTTTATCTAATTTAGCAGCCATACCTAGTCTTCCCAGACACTGTATGTCCACTTCATTTTATATATAGTCATATATCATTACTGGGCAAATTGAGAGAAAATGCAAATTTGCTCATTTTACTTTCCATAAGCTGGAAGTCCTGGATACCCAAAATGCTTTATAACTCAAGTAACACTAAAATTACACAGATTATGTTTGAGAGAGAGAAGTGCTGTGTGTTTTTGCATAAATCTGGATCCTGCAGGTACAGTTTGACACACAGACAGGTACTATCATTAGAAACAGCTACCTTGTCACCACAAACAGAAGGCCAGAAAGTAGAACTAAGCACAAAGAGATGATCATAACATCCCTCCATACTCCCACTTTTGGGAGTCTAGGCTGATCATTTGGGTAGTCCTGCATGCCGGCGGCAGTGGGTGGATTTATGGCATAGCTTTAAATAGACAGCGTACAGCATGCGATCCAATCTAGCAAGTGCTTGGGGCTGGCAGAGACAGAGGAGAGAGATGGGAGAATAAGACCGAAACAGGAAGACAGAGGTGTATTTAGGTTGTACTGGAGTGTGTCTTGCTAGGCTGGAGGCTGAGATCATCTCATCCGTCATGGAGGCTGGTTGCGGGGTCAAACTCAGTGCTGGCGAATGGCCCTGTTATCACTGACTTTACATTAAGCTGCGCTGCCTTTTCCTCCATGAGAGCCACAGCAAAACAGAAACTGGAAGACAGCCAAAAATAGAGGCTTAATTCAGACTACTCTCAAAGCTTTGGTGGATTACTTGATGAAGGGGCATAACCACCTCAGTAAGCGACCAAAATTGCAGACAGCATATTACAGCGCTTATCCTAACCTCGAAGCAGGTCCTGATTAATTTTCGGTGCTGTGGAAAAAATTCGTGAACAAACTGTGCAGTACAGCTTCCTTATCCTTATGTCCCTTTTTGTAAAAACAGATTTTTGCCTACTGCTACATTAAGTTTGGCCCTCTGAGAGTATCCAGGAGTTGGTGTAGCCCACAGATGTACAGATACATCCTACCATATCCTCCACATCAGCAGCAGCCTGGTGGATTTTGCCTCAGGCGATACAGCCTCACACTGCAGAAGGGGTGGAAGCTTACAGTTATTTCACTGGCTACTTTATATAGCACTTTTTCTGCAGCCTCCTGGTGCCAAACATTGGCTGAGCTGGCTGAGCCACCACCAGCATCTTAATTAAAATAAGACTTCAGATTTCTGAATATTGGAATAAATATTGAAAGTGTATATTTTAAATGTGTAGCGGATGCCTTTAATTTTTAAACATGCATAAAAAGAGTTCTTCAAGAGTTTTAAACCAAAACTAGCTACAACAATAAATTTGGTGGCCATAAGCATCAAAAATATCACCTTACATATTTACAAATAAGCCATGAGCTGCTATCAAAAGTGTGTAGCGGAGAACCTGTTTTATTTTTTATTCTGTTTTAATTGGATGGAAACCCTCACTGGATGGTATTGTCAGCTACAGGACTATTTCTGGTGCTGGCTTTATAATTATGCTTCTCTTAGTTTAGGGCTAGAAAAGGGTCATTTCACCGATACGGTATCCCACTTAAATATATCATTTTTACCTTTGTACACAAACCATTACAGCACTGGTTGAGATGGTCCGTCCGAAGGTTTGATCGTATCCGGCGGCCAATAGCTCAGCTTACTGACTAGATTAGATGTCAACAGAGTAAAAGAAACACACCCCAGTGAGTCCAGCTGTACTGGATAACAAACAAACCTATGGTCACTTTGGATGCTCATCTCACCTGTCATCGGACTCCATTATGTTTATAGGACATAGAAATGAGTATAAGTTGACTCATCAGAATGTTTGTTTGAGTTTGGTGTCTGATGGTTTGGAAACAATGCTAGGTTAATATTTTTACATTTCCTCTATTACTATTTTATTATATAACAGCGGGAGCTACCCACAATTTTATGTGGGTTCAAAATGGAATTCAAAGGCCCTTTTAAAACCATGGATCGTGATTTTATTTTTGATCAATGAATTATGCAAAGGAGATTACATAGCAAACTAAACTAAATTTAAAATGTTTTCAGGTCCATGGTGGTGATATCCAGATTTGATGACCCTGCGCTTTCATTCATTCCATAAAAAAAAAAAATGTCTGTGATTGTTGTTGACGACTGGTGGACCTATATGTAACAATTAGGGCAGATTGTCACTTATATATCATTTCATTTATTTCTCCCACATTTGTGGTAATATACGGTATAGTGCATAACATCTGCTGGCAAACAGAAACACTGGACCAATCAAATGACTGAATAACAGAGAAAACTACAGTCAATTTTTAAATGGGCCAAATCATAAAGTTACTAACTATAAATAGATACATAAATAAATAAATAACGTATTGCTGGAGTCTTGTGAGTTTTATAAAATGTCAAGAAAGGATAGAAGGGTTGGAGATAGGTGTATGAGACTATAGCGGCTAATGAAGTTTAAGTCTAACATCCTCCTGCTCCCTACCCAAGCCAGAGAGGCAGGAGAGAGAGAGAGAGAGGCTGGCAGTTGTTAGAGCTCTTTTCCCTAAAGTAAGTCTATGGAGTGGGGGTGGAGCAAGTGAGGGGGCCAGAGGCGCCTTGAGCATACCTAATCGAGACAGGACAGTTCCACCTGCTTATTGCTGAGACCAACCACGGATAATAAAATCTAGATTCAGGCTACCAGCTGAGAGCCATGGGAGAACCTCCTCCTCTTCAATTTTAAAGTTATGGGAGCGCTTAACACTGAGGTGGATCAAATAACACCAGTTTGCGTGCAAATACTTACTTAGCGAGCCTGCGTGGCCCAAATCTGCGCAGCCGACCACGGAGTGAGCTGCATAAAGCTCAATAATTACCAGCAGCCCCAGCAATCTATCACCCCATACTCACTCCCCACCCTCCCATGCCTTACTTAGCTCACCCAGCAGTGCGATGCCCCCCTCGGGTGAGTGGGCACGGTTCATTCTCTTTCCATTGGTTTTCTTGGGAGCAGTGGGCGCAAATTCAATATTTTGGCTGCTGAGAGACTGGTAGCAATCACCGAAACATAAAACACCCCAAACCTTGGGAGAGAGAGGCATTTGAGAGAGCAGAACGGGAAGGCAAGGGACAGCTAAGGAGGCTGGCAATTCTGAATGAGCTGCAGGCCAGCCTTTATCTTTTACAAATTAAGCTCATATACATGAATTTTTGTTCAGCAAAATACATTCTAGAAACATAATACTGCCCACCTGGATTAAAGTTTCTCATCTCCATATCAGACTAGATATTGATATTAAACATATCTATCAATTTTTTCATTTACCGGTGTCTCGGAAGCGTGTATTTCCATAATTATTTGTGCCAACACCAGTACGGATTTAAGGATATGTTTAAGATTAAGTTAAAGAGATTATTTAAATGGTTAAAGGGAGTTGCAGTATATTTCAGTCTGGCACTTGTTCTCATAAAAGTTACTAATGTGACTCCATGGTTTGTCGTAACTCTTCTGCTTAGAGAGTTCAGGAAACAAGGACTCGTGCAAAACCTTTTCCTTGCCTACAGGCTTTTCTCCGACAAATAAACATAAAATTTACCTGATTAATTTCGTCTTGTCTTTGGAGTCATTTCGAAGTCAAACAGAAGGTATCCCCCTGAAAGCCATTGAAACAGGAAGGAAAACCAGATCTGGAGAGACAGCAATTAGCCGGCTTGAAGACGGCAAGCATACGCAGGAAACTAGTGGTGTTCATTGCTGTAACAGCTCCTCCTGTGCAGCAGAGAGAGGAAACCTTTGCAGGAGTGTGGCCTGTTGGTGCCAGACTCAAATAGATGTACTTACAGACCAGGTATTCTAGCTATGTAACCCAAGTAACAACAAAGATTTACAGCTCTGATCCAGCAGCTACTCCTAGTAGCTCAGTTTCACTTCCCAAAGTCAACTGGAAGAAAGACAGAAGCTAGGCAGCTGAGTCAATCTCGATATAGTGAGGAAAAGCATAAATGTATAGAAACTGATAGAAATAGAAAATACACGTGTTGCCCCTTATAGGCTGCTTTGATTTCACCTTCACAACAGCACTTGTCTAAACCCATCTCCATGGGTTTCAGTCTGGATCCTAGGCTAGTCTTTCATCAGTCAAAGCCATCGCTGACAGATTTCTTTTCTCTGAGCGAATTAGATCATTATCTTGCTGTGAATTAACCGTTGACCAACCAGTCTGTCTTACTTTTAACTGCCTTTCTCTAGACATTGCCAATTGGGAAATACACAGTACTACTTCATGCAATTACATTAACTGTTTCTGGCCTGTAGCACAAACCAGAAAACCAGGCAATTCGACACCATGTGTCAGGCAATGTCAAACTGTACAAGCCCTCTTGGTGTCTGATGATGCCAAGCACTGCAAGTGATGAACATGGAATCTATCTCCTCCTCCCTTACATTTCATATGATGCCGGAGCCTGTCGGCACTTCAGATATGTCATTAACACCGCAATCACAGTTACACAGTCACAATAGGATTCAAATGGTGAATAAGTGAATCAGTCAGTGCACAGCAATTACCTTTTGGGAGTAATAGGTGAAATTCACTTAATCTACAAATTCTTGCACCGACACTGATCTATAAAAGCGCTGCAATTATAACATTTTGCTTCAAACAGACACAGTTCTTGCCCACGAATCCATTCCCTGATTTACAATGTAGGTAAAATAACCATGAATCATCAACTTTCTGAAATATTTGTGTTTTCAAATTGGTCTTGTGATCTGAATGGGTTGATGAGTCAGCAGTGAGAGGTTTAACCTTTCTAATGAAAACTGAGCAGGACTGGTAAAATGCCATTAGCTCACTTTATTTGCTCAAGCTTCCCAATTAACTTCAGGAGGCATCCTGAAAGGGAAAAAGTTTATCAATAATCCAAAACACTCTGTTAACACTCAGTTAATTCGGTCAGTTACATGATCTGATGCAGAAACATGACGATTAAGCCTCACAGTATATGTGCTGCTGCAGCATTGTTGTACACAGTATTAGTATTCCTGATACAACAGCCAACTGCTAACACCAGCTGCTCAGAAATATACACAACAAATGCACCTTCATTCCTACATTTAATGTGCTTTAGTTTTGATTCTGCATAGGAGATTTATGAGCCTGACATATTAATTTGTGTGCACTAATTGAATTATTTTTTCCCATGACCCTACCAGCCTCCATAGTTTTCCGCACATATGTTGTACGTCAACCTTTTGCCTGCCTGCAGTAGGTGTGCCATCTCTGTGCCCGCTGCCCCCATCTGTAATTACTTGAGTGGCCCCAGACCATATGTGTCTGGTTATTGCTCTATCTTTTCCTCATCTCGCGTCCTGCTGACAGCATCACTATTACAAATCGACACTTGCCCACTGATGTACTGTATGTCTGATTCCTATAAAGGTTGTCAGAGCATATAACCTTTATTCAGAGTAAGTTTCTGAAGAGGCAAACTCTTTTGCATAGATCTCATGTTCACAGTGGAACAGCACAGCATTACAAAGCAGATAAAGGCTTGTATAGTTCAGTTAAGTGAAGAAGTTCCTCAAAATAAAAAGAAATAAAAAAATGGGGAGCAGATTTCTCTTGCCTAGTCTTCCTCACAATCCACAAGTCCATCCATCTTTATGACCAGCATTCCTGCTCTATTCAAACTACACCTCAAAAGCTTTTTGTCAGGTGTCATAGTTGAGGCACAGTGCAAACCAGTGATTTATAATTTGCACATGTCCAACCCCCTAAGTTTAGCAAATTCACCTAGGACACATTCATACAGCTGTGATGTATTGTGAAAGTTTATTACAGGAGGATAAAGAGGGGCGACCGGTGACTCACTGTGTTTTATCGATAGGAGGGTTTATGATGTCTCTAATAAAATGATAAATATGTATCGTTTAGGGACCTCCCTTTCATAGGCTTTGCAAAGTCAAGATCTATTGGTTCCCAGCAACTGGCAGGATTTCAGTGGCATTTAGCCCAACCTGGTTCAGGTACAAGTAATTCAATCAAACCATCTGTATGTACTGGACTGAAAAAGGACTCTACTCACAGTCACTGATTTTGGTGGTTGTTTCCAAAGCCCCAGCTGGAAAGGTTTGAAATATAAAATACAAGTTGATATTGATGTTAAGTACAACATTATGAATTCCTGCATGCAATGCAACTTGTTGTATTATAGGCAAGCTATTTGTTCACCTGCAGATTAAACAAAAGGGTTATATAATTGTAGAGATACACATACAGGAAAAGTCTGCTCCAATTAATATTCCATAAATTACTGATTCACTGACGGCGAACTGGCTACACTACACACTAACATAATACTCTGAGACCCATGCACAACATACACATACACACAAGTCCACAGACTTAGGAACATATGAACACACACTGTGTGTCATCTGCTCTCAGCATTAAATTAGCAGTCTGTGATGAGATCTGACTGGGCCAACATGATGGGATAATGACTAGCCTGACAAGTATGAGCAGTACAAGAAACAGAGATGGGCTTTAAAAAAAGGAAAGGAAAAGAATGGTTCTTTTATCTCTTTTCAGGGTCTGTTTGTGTGTGTGTGTGTGTGTGCGTGTGCGTGTGCGTGTGCATAGGCGGACAGTGGAGGCTGTTAATTACTGTGATAGAGAGAGTGAGAAGGCTTGTCATGTTAATCCCCAGGTGGCAATGACAATAGAAAGTGATTTATGTAAAGGATATGATGGAGGGAGGACTCGTCAGGTAAAAAGAGCTGATTATGCCCTCAAAAGCAATGTGTTCGTGAACCTGACAGAGAGAGATTGTATACGTACACATCCTCTGTTATTGTCCCTTTCTATGTGATGTTAACCTGTCTTTGTAACAGCGTCACAGTTTCCACTAACACTGGACTGTGAAAATTATGGACAAAAAAAATGCTTGCGCTTTAATTTGAAATGTTATCAAGCAAAGCCATGAAACAAAATTAAAATATACAGAGAGAGCCAGTCCAAGTTCTGAAGAATTTTAATGAGATGAATGTTTCAAAGATTATTTGCTGGAAGTTTTTAAGGCCCATCGGAAAGTCTCCATATGAGGAAAAAAAATGTAGAAAAACACTGAATAAATAATTGGTTTGTAAGAACATTCAAGTCCGTTTTCCGTCTGTCTGTTTCTTTGGGTTTATCTCAACCCACCCAAAGTCTGCCTGAAAGTTATCCTACACGAGAAAGCTGTAATAGGAAAGAGGAGGCCTGATAACAAGAAACACAACACAAATCAGATGAGAAAGAAATGAGATTAGAGAAGATGAGAGATGAGATGTGAAAACAGAAAAAAATAATTAAGACTAGAAAAGATGAAACATGAGACGCAACAAAATCTGTGAGACAATATGAGACCAGACCAGACCAGTGAGGCAAAAGGAACCAAGCTGTGAGAAGTGGTGAAATATGCAAAAAGGCAAAATGCAACAAGATGAGTCAAAATGACAATGAGAAAGGTACAAATAAGACCATATGTAACAAGATATAAGTGATGACACTGAGTGGACAAAACAAGACAGAATGAGATTAGATTCTTTCTTTCTTTTCTACAAATCATACTAGATAAGACTATATGAGATGAGATCAAGAAGCAGCTCTGGTCTTTTGTCTCCATAAGTTTTCCAATGCCTTATGAATGAGAAAAATGAGGAGGTGAAGAGTCCAAAAAAAAAGAGTGAAGTCGATACAATATTAGATAAGATGAGGGGAGACGATTCAAGATAAGTCACATGGAGATGAAACAAGACCAGAGGAAACAACAGAAGGTTGAGTTGCAAGTTCACTGATCCTTTCATTAATGAGGTCCAGGCAAACCGAGACCAGGACAAAATGAGAAATGACAAAGAATTTAACAAGATTAACCAAGGTGAGATTTAAAAAAAAAAATTAGACAGATGACACAGCACAGAGTCTTTTCAGTTTCTTAGCAGTCTCCAAGAAGCCTGCAGATCCTTATCGGCAAACCGCGTCCTGTCCCCCTAATCACCGCAGACATGATAACTGAATTATCTGTCTCCTCTGATCTTTCCATCTGATAGAAAAACTACACTTCCTCCTCTCCGGGGCACAGTTCAACTCCAGTGAACTGCCACCATTTCCCAGCCTCGCATCTGCACCCCAGCTCTGATCATATCTCTATGGTTCAGCAGGAGGAAAAGGAGAGATCACACAGAGTCAATTGCCTGTCATGATACGTTGGTTAAGAGCCAGCCGTGAAGACCGATGATTGTAATGTATGTCATGGCTCATAAGCAGCACACATTTGAGTCTGAGCAACACTGTGGTAAATGGTGAGGGGAGATCTAAGCGGTGAGCAAGAAAGGCATAAACATACTTTCAAGTCATTTAAGATCATTCATGTAAGATTTGTACTTAAATAAAAACAACATTTTTGCCTTGCTAATAAAAAATGCAGTTTATTCAGTTTTAGTTTTGATTTAAAAAGATTGCATTTGAAGCCTTTGAACAAGGGAGTAATAGGGCCACTGAAATTAATGGATGACCTGATGTTACAAGTTTTACCAATGACGACCTTATCATCAAAAATTTCGGGATATTAAATGAATAAAATGAAATCAGTTCCATGATGTGTGAGTCCATCGCTGGATGTATTTCAAAGCAGTGGTGTGAACACAGCGGGGACTTTGTTTCCTACAGCTGAGCCAAAGAGCGCAGTCATGGCATCGGAAAGTGATTAAAGCTCAGTGAGGTCTATGAAAGTGATTTGAAAGCTATCCAGAATCTACATATGCTGTGCATTACCGCTCTGCTGGTATATCTCATTCAGACTGACACAGTGACACGACTGTCTGACAGACACCTCTAGCTCTGTTTGGGGCTGTCTATGAATGAGACAGAGTCTAGAGAGCTGCTGTGCTCTGCTCTTTATCAGAGGTGGAGAAGTTAATGAGACGTACATGTCCCAAGCTGACACAAACTCTTTTAATAAGGTATAAATTACATCTTTGTGTGGCTTATTGTTCACACAAATGTTAACAGAATCCCGGACTGTGGGAGACAGTCCCAAACTACACTATAGACAAAGCATAGTGACTGTTCCAGTTATGTGTGGAGGAGCCAAGTGATGGAGTGGGGACACAGAGGTGATATACTGTGGAGGAAAGTGACACTGCAATCCAAAACATCTTTTAAGTAAAAATAGTAACTGGAGGCTACAGTAGGGACTGTCAGGAAATGCTAAGAAATGCATATTCAATCAACATAATCTTAGCATAGCATATGACATTTTGCTCTCAAAGCAACCTACTTTTTCTATTATGATCTCTTTTCCTGAAATATTACAACTTTTTTCTTGAAATGTCACATCTTTTTTTCCAAACATAATGACTATATTCTCATAATATTATGACTTAATTCTCGAAATCTTTTTTTTTTCCCCTAACAGACTTAAACCTTTTTTCACCACACATACTCATACCTGCAGCATGTGGACAGGAGAAGTTCCAGTTAACTGGCCCATCCCGCAATTCATGGCCTACCCACTTTACCAACAGAGGTACAGTCACACAGTGGTGTTGTGCTGTTTCAACACACCTTACCATGTTTCTGAAATTAAGACTGCAAACACCTCACCCTATATATAAGTACAAATATTCCATATGTGTATCTATCCATTCATCCATCCATTATCTATACTGCTTATCTGTTAATGGTCACGGGGGTGCTGGAGCCTAGAGGCAGGGTACACCCTGTACGAATCGCCAGTCCATCTCAGGGCCAACATATATAAACAAACAGCCATTCACACTCACATTCATGCCTACGGACAGTTTAGAGTCACCAATTAACCTTTCTTTAGACCAACATGCAAACTCCACACAGAAAAGCCGCAGGCGAATCAGGGCTCGAACCTGGAACTTTCTTGCTGTGAGGCTAACCACTGCACCACCTTGCCGCCCATCCATATGTGTATCTAATTTCACATAAACTAAATACTTACTTACAACTAAAAACAATTTCTTTTACTGATCCATACAGATGCCAGAAATTATCCTCACCTTGACATCACTGTTGTTTCTGGTTATGTGTTCACATGGTTACAGGTGCATCAGACTCAGATCAGTGAATCAGTGCTTATTTAACTTGAGTTACTCTTGCCTGCCCTGGCACAGCAGTAAAGCATTTTGCAGACATAGATCTGTCAAGTTGAGACTTGGTGGTGGTGGTTAGCATTTTAATTGTTTCCTTACAGCACCATAAAAATTCTATAGAACTACTTGGGAAGGAACTACAGAAAGCCTTTCTTTACAGCACCATAAAGAGTTGTGAACCATTTTCTCTCACTATGTTGTGATAATCAGTATAAATCTGTGCCTGACAGGCACCCTTTCAAAGTCCGGGGACCCATTGACCTGCTTTGAGGTCCAAAAGTTTGCTTTATTGAATCTAGTTCTGCTCAGCTTGATTTAAAAAATGCCACTGTTGTGGTACAGAGAAAATTGATTATTGCCACATAGCCCTCCACCTTTCTCATCCCCTTCAAAGGAGAGATGCAAAATGATAACAGATAGCCAGTTAATGAAGCATGAATGATTAAAGATCCCCGCAGGGAGAGGTTGTCAAACACTGCAGACAGTAAACCTTATTTGTGTGTGTGTGTCAGCCTCTGTTCACTTCAAGCTGGGGGCAAGAAATGCACAGAGATGCTGTGCCATAGGGTGAACGTGAAGGAGACAAAATTTGCAAAAATAAGATAAACAAAGGGAATAAGAGGCAGGATAAAAGAGAGGTTTATCTCATCGTGAAAGAACTCTAAAGTAGGAGGTTTGGAACAGAATTTGGACCTTATTAATTGTACTGGCATATTAAAAAGACCCTGGCAAGTGACCTGCTCTAATATGAATTCAGAGAGGCATGACAGACCAAAACATTATAATGTTCTCAGCTTAATGCGGGCCATTAGACCCTACACTCCCCCACACACACTAACACTATTAACCCCACAGTTCACATCAGACGCACACCTACAGTGACTCAGCTTTGCAACTCTGCAACTTCCCTTTTATTTCACGACTCTCCCTTCGACCCTCCATCTCTCCCTCCTTCCTTTGATCAGGAACTCTCTGTAAACAGAGGCAGGATTTACATCAGTGGTAGCAAGCTGCTCTCATCACTTTGCAGTGCCAAAGCTTTTTCTATCAGCAGAGCATTCGAGGCACCCAACATGGAGAATTACATCAGCTTTCAGGGCGCAGCTTTTCTGTCAGATAGACTATGACTGTCTTGGAGCTACTAAATAATCCCTAAGTGGTCCTTATTTGACCTCAGATTGATTCGTAGGCAGTAAATCTCATTACACGAAAAGTAATGAGTAACTGTAATGAAAATGTGAAAACAGTCACATAGTTGTAAATTAGTAATTCTGTTCATGTCAACAAATCAGACATGAAGAAAACAATACATGACAAATCTGATTTGTAAATGGGGTGTAGAAATTAATACAACTGCCCTGTTATATGTAGATTTTCAAATACGCAACAGTGGCATTTCTTTCATGCTGCAGATCAAACCTATGTTGTGTTTATGCAGCATGTTTTGTGGGTGTAATTGAAAGCCTCTTAAACTCCCTCACCATGTAGGATCTTACTCACTTTGAAAATCCATCAGATATCCAGCTTACAGATATTCTTCACCAGCCAAACTTGTGATCTGCCTTTGTAAACAAGACAGTTTCTCTTCTTACGAAAAGTACTTTCTTCTCTTGCCTTTTATCAGGTTTTTAAATTCAATACTGCCCTAATGTCAGTCTAATGACTGGAACCGGGGAACAGCTATCCTGGCTTTGTTTGCTCCAGACTATTACTTGGAAACACAGAAAGCTGCGTATGCATGGATGTATACTGTAGTCTGGTTTGTTGAGTTACACCTATCATAGTCTAGTCACGACAACCTCTTTCCTGTGTACTTTATTATTTCACTGCTGGAGAGGGTGGCAGTGTGAAAAAGTACTGTTATTACAGATTTCAGCTTAAAAATACTTTTTATGCCTTACATTTGATTCTGCCCTCACAGTTGGCACTTTTAGGAACTTTTAAATCCATGTGATGAGAACTGGCAAATTGCTGCATGAGGATTAGAAGCAATAAAAAAAACAAAAAGCTGTGAAAACCTGACATAAAAACGAAATCCATAACCAGCATCACCTACTGTATATTCCAGTTATCTTGATATTATCCTAATAAAATAATTTTTGGCTGTACAATTGCATTGCTGATCCAAGCGCCTGTGACACAGATGTGTCCCATTAATGTACAATGTTCAAACAGACTTTTGCATAATGGGGGTCTCCTAATATAAATACTGTACGTGAACTACTAGTGCTATATAAAGAATGATCTGAATGTGTTCTTAGCGGAGCAGATGGTTGCAATTCTGCCAGTGCTAACTAGCACCGAGCGATTATGTGCGATGATAAGTTGCTTCTCAGTTGAAAGCCTATCATTAGGGCTTTAATTAAAGCAGTAGCCAGGGCGGGTGACAGTGTCTGCCACAGATTCCTTGTACCCATGGGGGTGGTGGTGGTGGTGGGGTTGCTCACACTCTCTATCTTTCTGTCAGAGCCACGTGGTGCACATATGTGGCATATGAATCTCTTTTTCCTTTCGTGTTAGTAGCTTGGTATACAGAAACTCAGCAGCAGCACACACACACACACACACACACACACAGATGGCAGTGTCTAAGACTGGGGGCAACCAGTGTCGCCTTGTGTGGTCGACTGTCTAGACTAAGTGCATGCCCAATGGCATTTATAAAGGGGATGGCTGGGTTGAGAGAAATGAAGAGTCTTATGAATTAAAGCCGCCTTTCACTGTTTTTTGGACACAAAAGCCGGTCAGTCTCATTACAAACTCTTTTGCTCATTAACTGCAAGTACATAGTCATATCGACAGAATGTGTATTCGTACAGAAGAAACACTCAATCACACATTGTGCATTGTAGTCCATTCTTTGCCGTTCCTTGTCCCCGAGAAAGACACTTCTCATTATAAAAATGAAATGAGTACTGTTCTGTGCATTTGACAGAAAAAACAGTAACACCATCTGTACAAAGGACAAGTGGATAGTCTGGGCTCTGTGTGACTGGCCTAGTTTTTGGGGATGCAGATGGATTAATAAAACATGACTGGGAATAGATGTTATACCCCAGGCCTGATTGAAAAGTCAGAGGAGGACAAAGTTGCCTTTTGACACTTTTCCTGTTCTTACTTAGGACTTACAGGTACACTAGACCTCTATATCATCCAATGTCAACCGAATATAAAGTTTTAGAGAACTTCGGCTTAAGAGGCACTGTTGCTATTAACTTTTAAATGGATACTTCAAGTGATTCTGTCTATAGATTTAAAGTTATATGGTATCTTAAATTGTCTGTGTCCTATAGGTTAAAATAATTAGAACTACTACTACTAAGTATCAGCTCACTGTTTTTAATGTTTAATTATGTTTAATGTTCTACTCAATTACATTAGATGTGATGATGAGGTTTCAGTGCAGATTTTTAGCTTCGCTGCAAGGTGTTCAAGTCAATGTTGGGTGAACAGTATGGGACTCATTGTATTCAGGGTTCCTGGACTGCAATAAGAATTTTAACCGAACAGTCATTACATCATTACAAGTCAAATGTATAGAGCCAAATAATAAAAACACATCTTTGTTCAAATACTGTGTTTACCCAGCTAAGTGAAAAAAGCCAGTAATTGCTTCAGAGAAAGCACATCTCTTAACTCTGACCTTCTTTTAGTCTCCCTCCCTTTCCCTGCATCTCACTGTCTCTTAAAGAGCACTTTGAAAGCACCAGGCATCAGCCAGCACCTTTATTAAAAGAATATACAGTTAAACTGAATGCCATCAATACCACTAAACTGCAGGCGCTGTATAAAATGTCAATCGGCATCCTCGTGAGGCTGGCCATCGACTGCTGCTGGAACAAGCTGATTTGACTGCTCCTCCACTTTGTTAGTGTCTCAGAATTTATAGGATTTAGAGAGGCAGGAGGGACAGTTGACTTTATATCAGATAAACTGAAAGGAAAAAACGCTGCAAACAGTGGCTCCTCTGTTCGACCAACAAAGAGGCATTTATAAAAGTCTCACATCCAATGCAAGTCGCATATGTTTTCACTCAGTAACTTCCAGCAAAATTCACATAGTTGTTGCTATTTGTGACTGTCCCAGCTAATGCATGCGCTTAAAAATCTATTATAATTGATTTATTATCCCTAATTAATTAGTTTAATGTCAGCATCAAAGAAACTCTTCCTGCTAAAGTTGCCACTTAAAATGTGCTTTAAATTTTACTGTAATGTAAAAAACAAAAACAATAGTAAAACTGATGCAGGGAAATGCATACAGTTTAAGATGGAAAAATACAAATTTAGTGGGAACTAAATTCTCTTTTTTTCGGATGTGTATTTTCTTGACATGACATTTAGTAAAAATATAGAGGACCTGAGTGTTTTCTATAGTACCTCCAGATCCACTGAATCATTCCTGAAAAGCCTGTTTCCACACTCTCTGTAGCTGAAGAATGTGACCCCTGAAAGTTCAATTACAGTAAGTGATAACATGAAGTTAACCTGATCCCTTATTGAAACAAATTTGACTGATGGACGTCATTTCAGACAGCTTGGGTGTATTTACTCTGATGGAGCGAGCTATCCAAACACCTCAAGTTGTTTGAATTAATGCTGTATGCACAGTAACCACCGGGAGAAAATGAAGATGGATGACCGAGCAATGAAAAACATTCCTCAGTCAAAGGTCACACACGTCACCTCGCATGCAGCTTCTGACTCTCTCAACCTATGATACTGTGTGCTAGACTAAATATAGTTATCATCCTATATAAGTCAGTGTTGGAAAGTTAGCTTGCCCCAGAGCCAGGAGAAAACTTTATTTGTTGGCATCACATGGGAAGTAAACAAAATATCTCAAATGTTTTAAATCCAATTGTATGTAATGCAGTCATGATCATCATCTCTGCCATTACCGCTGCTGTTCCTGAAATGAAATCTCAGAGTCATCTTGTCCCCTATTAGCTGTGCATTACATTACAGCCTAGGGAAGGTCACGACAACATGTGGAGACTTCTGCTCTCCTCTTTGACACGCAGAATACATTCATCGCAATAGCTGCAAAGTTGCAATTTCCTGTAATTTGCTGGGAAAGGACATACCGCTGGGGACTCTGTGGGGAGAAGTCAGCCTTCACTTGTTCCCCTCTTTCTTTATTTGTCCCTTTATTCCTGTGTCGCTTTCTCTATGACCCTCACTAAATGTAGTATAGCCAATTACCATCTGAAGGCTGATGTTATGAAGCCCAGAAATGTTCCACTGTGTATGATTCTGTTCTCCAAATGGCTATTACATTGCTCTAATTTCCTGGATTTTAGCATGGTGCTTCATGTTTACAGTGCACTTTCTGGTCTAAATGACTAAATATTGTTTCTGTATGATGTTACTGTTGTGGACTATTATTGCAAATTGTAAAAGGTTGCTGCGGGGGGCTGGTTGGTAATACTAGGAGTCTGTGAGCTAGATGCCTCATACATGCTTTTCTTTTTTCTGTTCTTTTTTATGAACTCTGTCTTTTCTGTAACACAGAGGAGACTTTTGTTTATAGCCAAAGCCTCACATTTTCCCAATGCAGCTCCACACACAAAGATAAAACTAAATAATTCATATGGTACATTTGTATCAAAGGTGTATCATCCCATGAAATGGTTGGTTTGTTCTCCAAACCGGCTAAAATTGTGTTGTCAGCACAGCTTGGTTGGACCACAAGTGCTTACGTCTGCTGATACAGCTCCGCTCAGCTAAGAGTCCCCCTCTTGCACAAAATAAACGCTCCCCCACGTGCCTGTTCATCATCACAAATACCTCTCCATCACAAGAATGGGAAGCACATCATGGGCTACTTGAGTTATGACCTAACAGCTGAATCGAGAAGAAGTTTGTGTACTGCAATGGATATTCAGTGGAAAGGAATAATAATAATAAAATGGACGCTATTTTGCTGACACATCTGCAGCGGGTTACTACAGTATGCTGCCAACTGGCAGCTATGACGATGATGACATATTGACAGAGGCTCCACAGGGATCCTCCCAGCTCCATCGCTTTGCTGGGCTTGGGGCAAAAGATTTCTGCTTTGGGGTTTCGTCAGGGGAAATCTAGACGTGGTTGATGACGCCTGTGGGCCTCCTGGATGAGGATGGATGAGGACATTTGGCTGTCAGTGGTGAGGAGGCCTATCTGGCTCTGTCAGAAGTCCACAAGGGAATGAGAAGACACGAGGGGCCTGGTCTCAATAGGCAAATGTAGCCTTCCTTACATGCTTTCCTCATCATCCTCATCTTTCACAGGCTGGAATTTGTGGTATTTCTGTCTGCGAGTGGCTTTCTAACACCAGGATGCCTTTATTTCTGAGAGAAATGGATCTTTCTTCAGTTATTGATTGCTGCTTTAGTGCAGAAGGCGCTCTCTAACCCCCCTTGAACTCTAGTATCTTTAACAAATAATGCTATTTTTTAGTGGAAGTAGGTGCAAGTAGATGTGCCAAGGGAGCCACTTTAGATGATTGGGAATAACCCAAAAGAGCCCTGTGTGAGACGGCCATTGATTTCACTGTCTTTCTCTGCCTGTCTGTGTTGTTCAGAGCCTTCAGGCAGCAGTCTGAGAACCCAGAACAAACACACAATGGGGGCTGAGCAATCCACAGCCCAATCCACAGGGTGCTTTATCAATCAATATGACCTTCTTGAGCACAGATTCTTGCCTTCACCCTCTAGCATCCTCAGCCCCAGGGCCTACACTACCCACTGGGTAATGCAGACTTTTAGCACCCACAGTGCTGATGCAATCTGTGTTCATTATCTGGATGTCCTTTAATAAGATAACATTAAGTTAACATAATGATGTGAAGTACTCTGGCTTGTCTGCAACCTGCTGGCATGACATTGAGTTGTTCAGTCACTCCTTGGTGAACCATTAAAATCAGTCCTAGAAAATCGCAGGAAGAGGGTGAAACAAGCAGTGGATTTAATAAACGAATACAGCCGTCTTGGGAATTCAAGTCCGGAATGTTTTCATTTTCTCCGGCTGAGGACTGGTTCGCTAATTGGGTTACGTGGGCTCAGCGAGGAAGTTGTCAAGCTTCAGGGGTTTTTATTTGTGCCTGGCCGTCAAATCACAGCCCAGGGCGATGACCCTCAGGGTGACGCCCCCATGAGGCCCTTTAAGGTACAGCTGTCTGATGAGTCAGCCCAGAAGCCCTGCTTTCCCAGAAAATCCCAGGTTCTGAGGCGATAGGGTGACAGGAGGCAAGAGGCCACACAGCTTGGTATTATGGGAGGGTTTTACTGCTCCTTAGGTCGGCTTATTAGCTGCTGAGGAGGAGTAGCAGCCACACTTGGTATGTCACTCTCAACTTTAAATGACTAAAAGCTACAAGCTGATGATAGTACTGTAGGTGATAAATACACTCTGCGAACATTTCAGTACATACACACGCACATGCATGCAGCCACAAATTTTGAAACTGCATGTTGGTCTAATGTTTTATCCTGGATTGTGAGCCAGTGTTCCTTTTTTAAATATTTAAACTGCGTGATATTTTTCTGTATTGTCAATAAATACACGCTCACAGTTAGTGTCATGTGTGTTCATTAAGAACAGGTTTTAAAATCTAACATTTACTCATCGGTATTGCCACTAAGCTGTTGTACTTCAGCTAATTATGTTACATTTGCTGGGTGGAAATGTTTGCATGTGAGCTTGAAAATTTAATGAGTCAAAGGTAATAATATGGCTTGACATTGATTTTTCCTACCAATTTTGAACAAAGTCCGCCTTAATTACGTGGCCACCCTGCCGGCCCAGATGTGGGGATTTTACCAGATGTGGTCCACCTGCTGGGATGAGGACACTGACTTATGGCCAACAGGTCAAAGCAACTTTCTTCTTGTCCCCTGCTCTACAAAAAGAGAACAGCTAGGGTCAAAAACAGACACAGACCACAGCTGCTAATAACATACACATGGCAAGCCACTGATAACACAGAGGATGTTTGCATCTGTGCATATGATACATTAAAAAAAACTACATTAAAACGATTTAAGATGACAGATGGCGTGTAATATTTAGAGTACTGCCCAAACATACTTCCCCACCCACCCAAATGTAGTTATCCTGTAGAGGCCTCCCCCTTATTTTGAACTATGATGGCAGTGTAATGTGGGTGTGCCAAATGTGTAGAATATGCTCAGACAAAGAAATCAATTTAAAGAGTGTTGAATATTTCACACCATGTATAAAATGCAAGGTTATGTCCATACAAATACACATTTATGCCCTTCCATGCATGTCTGTGTATGTGTGTGTGTGTGTGTGAGCCTTTATAAAGGCAGTTACGGTGGTGGTGGCTTCCTGGGGAATTGAAATTAATGAGTGTAATCAGAAGCAAACAGCGAGCCAGGCAAGGGCAATTAATACAAGCAAGGCGAGCAGAGCTGCTGGTTTACTCGGCCAGGCATGGCTGGAGCCGAAGAGATGGAGGATTAAGATGCAACCACAGGCAAACTCTACAGCTTTTCCACACACAGCAGATGTCCACGGAGGGATGGCGCTGGGAGCCTGGCATCGGCACGCATCCGCCGACTGGCCACTCGGTCAGCTCGGCCCAATACAAGCTGACAACCTCCTGGCAGCATTCAGATAACACCATCTTCTCTGTTTAGTTCAAGAGCCAAGGGAAGGCCCTCACTGGGGGCTCCTGTGCTACATACGAAAGGGACTCAGTGCAAAGCTGCACAGTGGTGCTACTATGTGTGAGAGACAGAGACAGAGATAAACAGAGAGAGAGAGAGAGAGAGAGACAGGGGGAGGGTATTGTGTGCAAGCTCAACTCAAGTACATCTCAATGTGAGGGACATTTTTGTTACCCCTATGTTCCCTCCATGTTTTCCTGATTGAAACATCCTTGGATGAATGCATTCCTTCAAGCATAGATGTTTGCTTCAGTATAAATAAACACATTAAATACAGCTGCCTTCACAAACGGCTCTGCTTGTTGTTTTCTTTAATTGACGCTAAACGAGAGTGTCACCGCCCAGGATCTTTTCACTCAGCCCTTGCTTTGTTGCCTTGAATGGCGTTGGTTCCCCCGGCGGTCTCGCATTTCCACTGTTTACGTGAGATAATGATGCATGTGTAAGGATACACCGCCAGGCCAAGAGCGGGGCTGATATGAACTGTGACGGCTGCCTCGTCGGTCCAAACCAATTTGCGCTGAAACGGAACAATGATGTCAGCTCAGACATTGGGGGGATGTAATGAAAAGATATGCTATAAGGGCAATCTGTGATGCACACAGAAAATATGGGCTCAGTCCCACTCCCAACAAGAGCTTACAGGTTATGTAAGGTCAAACAAACATGAGGCCAAACCTGATTCTACATATAACACGATGTTGAACTCATTCCCTTTGTGTAATGTCCTTAAAATGTAAATGTTATTACTTCTGGAGTCTAAGTAGACCTTTCCAGGAAATTACAACTAATTTGTGGCAAGAAGTGACTGAGCAACATATTGTGATGTAATGTCTTTCTCTTCAGGTATTACAAAAAAAGATGTTTGGACACTCAAAACATCACTATTTCTGTTAAAAACAAATTAAAATGTAAGAATTCTTAACTTGCTTATGTAGTAGTACAGCAGTGGAAAAATTCAGATCTCAATAAATAAACCTTGCAATAAGCCACAGCAGTCTATTAGTTCTATTACCCAAACAAAAAGTAGAAACATAACCCCTCTTCAGCAAAAGATAAACTAAAAAGGTTGGAGAATTGTGGATTGTGGCTTTAACACCAATGCCAAACACTGTTGACCTCATTCCCTCCTCTGCAAGTTATGTGGTTGTTTCAGTGCAGCTTTAGTGTGTACTGGTTTATGAAACACTGCTGGGTTGGAGGGCAAGTCCAACAAAATGACAAAACAACTCAGTCAAACTTTGATTGAATTCTCCTCCTAACATGTTTTGTCAGCAGGAGAAATATCATTGCCCACTGATTGATTCTCTTCCCATTCATAAATCCTGTTCTTTATTGTTCTGAGAGTGCCGACTGCAGAGAGTATTGTGTTATAGCTGTCTCTGACACCGTCACGAGTACCGATAAATTACTGACACTTCAATAACTTGTGAAATACGTGCTCTTGTGCCTATGAAAGGCAACAGTTTAACGCGTCTCTCTTTTAGAGCCCCATTACTTTAATGGAGGACAATTCAAACTCAAAAAATTTACAGTTTTCCTCATGGCTGTGGCCAGATAGAAATTGCCTGGTAACATCAGCTTGCTCATATTGCTCTTAGGAATTGATGAGTTTCCTCACGTAATAGTGTTAAAAGGATTTTTTTTTCTCTTCTTTTCTTGGCCAGAGATCAAAGTCTTCCTTCTCTCTGGTGTAGCTTGTCTGCCCTCTTCTGGCCTCACGTTGTCATAAGGTCAAGCATGTTGACTTATCACTGACCAACAAAATAAAAAATTTTAAGCATAGTATTATCTGTAAAAATATATGCTATTTCAAAAGCTCAGTGTAAAATGAGTAAATTACCAAAGTCCTTCCTTATAATTACCTACCTAAAACAAATCCAAATGGAGAAATTTGTGAGAGTATTGAGTAAATGTCTTTTCTATAAGCTGGAAGTTAATGGTGAAAAGGAAAAATATCCAGATGAGATTACTCCTCATTTTGTATGCCTGAAACCACTTCAAGAACCCCTTGAAATCCCTGACAAAACCTTGGGTGTCACCAAAACCGACTTTTAGAATTACTGCTGTAGACGTTTAAAAAAAAAACCCCACAGTTTGGCATTAATGGATCTGTAAAGCCATCAGATTGTCAGAGTGAAAAATGGCTATAGCATGATGCGTTTAATAAAGTAATCTTTGATAACTAATGAGGCTGTTTCTAGGAGCAAAACTAACATCCAATCAGTCTCAATCCAAGTAAAAAGTGGAAAGAATTGATTGATAATTAAAGCAGCAGTCTCCATGGTTCACCACCCATAAGCTATTTCAAAGGGCCTGGATCTAAGTTTTAGCATGTTTCTTTATGAGAAACACACTATTAGAGGAAGGGAAGAAAAAAGAAAGGGAAAAAAGTTCTTCGGAGTCAAAACCATCACCAGACGCCACTGCAGTGGTATTTTTTAACCCGTGCGTCAGAGCTGCGCCCGTGGCCAAACCGCTTATTAAAACAGAGAGAAGCCAAGTGCCATAAAGACAGAAGGCGAGCAGCTTGTTATTATTCCTTCTGAGAGGTGAACAGGCTGAGATCAATGGCTGCAGTGGTTTCCCCTCACCACAACTATGGCCCAGTAAAGCACAAAGGGCCATGCAGCTCCGACCCATACAGTCACAGATATTAGCTATTCCAGGGGCCTTTGAAAGCGGCTGCCAAGAATAATTTCCCACATGTAACATTTCCCACCAAAGCCACAGAGTCATACTGGCATACTCTGTGCCCCACCAGACCCTATATGCCCTGACTAGGATGACAAAGTAGAATCAATGGAAAACCAGAGCCACTTCATTAATAAGGAGTCCATTTGGAGCTTGTGAAACGTATTGTGGATGAATTATTTAGTTTTGTCGCATTAATGGGGCCGTATATCAGTGAAAATGCTGTATTTTGTGGCTGAAACGAAGCTAAGAATACCAGTGAGAAAGGAAAAGCTGCTTTGGGGATAAATCTTGTATTTCCAAAACTGATGGAGTCGGTCAAGGCCTCTCATCAGTTGTGCATTAATGATGAAGAGGCTGGACTCCCCTGACTCCTGGTTCTTACCCTCATCACCCTGATCTTTCTGAAATTTGTCCTGTAGAACAGATGAGGCTGGTCCTCCTGTACTGCACTGTACTGCATGCATTGAGGAGAGAGGACCAGCTGTTGTCTTCATTCCTAACAGCAAAATGCAGACTCTCAGCTGTTCCAAGTAGGGGCTGGACCCATACATACATGGGGTGTTTGTCACATGCCATTTTAACCAGTAAAAAAAAAACAGAAAAAAAACAGTGACTGTCATTGTCTGATATCATGGAGGTTTTCCTCTTGATCACAGCTGCTGCATACGTTTACTTTTACATGTCTGAACTTATTCAAGCATGGTGTGGCTGGCAGTCAGTCTACAATGACAGCAATGATCAAACCTGTCCACAGGGGATGGCAATGATCAAATGTACGGATAATCAAGACAGGCATAAAATAACAGCTTAAACACCTTAACATTAGTTTTGGCTTTCATACATTTTGAAAACAACAGACAGGGCTACTAGGCTACTGTTAGGTTTAGAAGGACCTGTAATGACTACCTACCCAATTCTACCCTATGTTGCTCAACATTCTGACTATAGAAATCATTACAATTACACACAAACAGAGCATCAAACACAGGATCTTTGGAAAAGTTTGGGCTCATTTTGAGGTAGATCATGGTGTTAAAGAAAAAAAGATCTGTTTTTCTTGACAATGTGGTGATGTGATTGTACTGGTTTTTCAGGACCATCAACTACAGCATCAGTTGATGTAAAGATAGAAATGATTGGGGATATATTACATTTTAGATATTTTGATATGCACATAAATATATATATACATTTTTGTATTTGATATATACATAAAACACACATGTACACAAGTGTTAATAAATCTGTATATTTGGTATGATGTATATTTACAAGAGCATGTCTGTATTTATATTTTATCTTAGAAAAGGCACAGGCCACCAAAGCACAATACGCTTTGCATTAAAGTACAGTATATTTAAAGCAAACTGTTTCCACAACACGAAGCAGCAGGGAGTTACATTTTCTGCAAAGCAGAAAAACAATAAGGAAACGTTTTCCCAAATTTTATTTGTTACATCACCAGTATACCTCCCAAGATTTAGATGCAACAGTGTCCACCTACCTTTACAACCTGACCTGACTGTTCGTCTGCTGTTCCCAGTCTTTGAAAACAATGTCTTGGGTAAACGTGCTTGGGCAAGTTAGGTGAGTGATGAGTAGAGAGGGTAAAAGAAAGAGTGTCATCAACTGCAGAGAAGCTGCAGTTCACTGGAGTTATAAGTCAAGGCAGGCGCAGTCACCTCTGTGTCGCCCAGAGCATCCTGCCCTCTGATTTTCAGGTTGACAAATTTGATCTTCCAGCTGTTATTTTCCAGCGGGGAGCGGATGAGGCCAAATATTTGCTCAAAGACGCCCAGACAGGCTGCATTTCTGTGGATGGTCCCCGCCACAGCCACCAGCACCAAGCCATGTGGGGAGGCGAGGGCCCTGAGGCCACGGGGCTCCAGGTTAGGGCTGAGGAGGAGATGTTCTTCCCTGGTTAAGGCCAGGAGACGACGGCTAACCAGTTCAGCACCCAGGAACTCATCTATTTGTTCACTGTCAGTTCTGGGAAAGAAAGACCCACTCTGTCATCAGAGTTTGGTTTTGGGTTGTTTTTCTCTCACTGTTCAATTTTTATGCGATTATTGCATATTTCAAATTAGTCTAATTTTGACTTTTTATGTGCAGAAATGTTTTTCAGTTTAGCTGTAATGAAACTGAAAAATGCTGCAAATTAATACAATAAAAAAGGAGGTGATTAAATTAAAAGCCTATGTATAAAGTAATCAACCGCAATACACTTTCAGTGTCTCATAATTCAGCAAGAGATCGAACATATAACTCCTTACAATGCTGTCCTTTAAGCCAATTTGTAAAGAACCAAAATTGAGCAAAACTCCGATTAGAATGACACGAGTGCTGTGAACACTGGAAAGCAAACATCACCAAACACCATCAGTAGCAGCCCCATGCTGATGGCTGACTGAAGTGTTAATGATGTTCTTACCTAGACAGGAGACACAGCTTCACGTCTGGCCAGAAGTGTTGTGGTCCCCAGTCCTGAGGCTGTTGGCCCAGTGAGGGGTTCTGACTATTCAAGAGCTGGAAGAACCACTGGCAGAACTGCTGGCCGAGGACCTGTGGGTCAAAGCCCACCTCAAACTTCAAGTATGTAGCATCAGATGTCGCTCCTCGACAGCGTTCATCAACTGCGGCCTTAAAGAAATTATAAGTTGTTGGTGTTCTCAAACAGACAGCAAATTTCTGCCTCAAGTACCTTTTAGTAGATACATTCCAATAACACGTCATACAGACTACTATTACCTTTTTCAAACTGTCTGCAGATTATTTTAAAATGTACTGAGCAGCAACTGTACACAATGGATTTAAGAAATCATGATTATTATCATATTATTCCAATCATCCTTTAAGTTAGCCATCTCTTATTCTGCCTTAATATGCAGTTGTCAACACCTGACCTTTAAATATTCTCCATATATTCAACCATGTCAGCATGATAGGGCCAAGTAACTTAACCTCCTGTCCCTGTACCTTGCCTGACGACCAAAGCTCCAGCGTCCTCTTCACCAGCTGGTGTTTCTCACTGTTGACGGGCATCGCCACCCCCTCTTTGGCCAGGTACTTGAAAATGAGGTCACGATGAACCTTTTTCCTTCTCAGGAGTTCCTCTGCATTTCTACTGAAGGACAGAATTGATGCTGTAGCCTCTGTATGAAGAGATGAACATCAGGCACAAGATTATTTTATGGTTTCACCACCTGAGCATGGCATCCTTAAGGCAGAAGGTTGTTATGTTCGCCTGAGAGCTCAGCTCAAACCAAAATCCCTTTTGAAAACTGGGAATTCAGTTGTTCTCTATTGGCAGTCACACGACTGAGATTTTTGTGACTCACTGAGGTCCTACAGAGGATTTTATGACCCCTATGGCTTCACTTTCTTAAAACCTCCGCGTCTCTGCAGTAGGTGTGGCAGTTTTCTACCTCCCACTACGGTCTGTTTGGTGTTGGTGGGATACGACAGCAGCGCATTAAGAGGCTATGGAACTATAACTATTAATATTTTCACAATGTGTCGTATTATGTTTTAAATAATGTGATACGGAACTCATATGTATCACATTAACTGTTTACGTCTATCGACATTAGAGCAAATGCCATGTAATTAATGGTATTCTAGCTATCCTGCTCTTTGCTATCCGGTACAGACGAAAAACTTACCGGTGATATTTTCCACAACTATCAACTTATTAGTAACTGTGTCACTAAGTGACAGTAAGTCACTGTTAGACATCAGCTTCAGTATCTCTGCACACCCGGCACGCTCTGTTTCTGACAGTCCTGACATCTTTGACACCCCAAAATGAAAACTTGAGGATCCCTTCGTCCATTAGCGTCCTGCTTGAAATTTGTCCGTACAGGAACAAGTATCCTTCAGAAAACGTTCCGCGCAGAGCCGTGGTTGCTACAGCGCCACAGTACAGCGAGCAAAAGACAAGGAGGACCTTTGTTGCCTTTACGGCTGTAGGAAATATTGGCGTCTTCGGTTGAAATACGGACGAACAACACTAACTACACGTGTTCGGCGTTCGCCCGTTTTAAGACCCATTGTTTTTGTCTAGATTTATCCACCCCCACCTCTAAATAATGACAATTTCAAACGGACAGAATTTGAAATGATTTTCACATAGACTGTATGTCATATCATTGAACCTGTGACATTTTTTCTTACCTATATATGGCATTACATGTTAGTACTGATACATTTTTAAATAAAGTTTTTGATTATTATAATTAGAAGAATGAGAAAAATATAGTAACAATAATATATGTTGAGATTACCTCTGAGCTTACTCTAGTTTAATGATCCCTGTTTTTCAGGCCAAATCCCTTGTGCTGATTGTTTTACCAATTACTGTGCTGCTTGCAATTCACTCCACCAACATCTGAACACAAGTTGGGCAACCTCCAGGATATAGCTGATTAATTCACAGTTTAATTTAAATTTGAACACTGAACATGTTAATATGACATTATGTGTCCTGGAGTAATCAGATAACAAACATCACATTGAAAAGACAAGTGCAGCCTTGGCTTGACAACATACCAACAGGGTTGGGGCTCAGCTATCTAACAGACACTGGTGGCAGAAGTCCAGGGGTGACAGTGTACTGGGGCAAAGGATCCTGGGCAGGACTAGTCTGGGGTGAGGAGGGTGTGAGAAGCATAAATCTACTGAACCACATCTCATGTTATGCCTTTTAGGATAAACAGGTACAAGCTACTGATACGACTTACGGTAATTCCTTTATGGTCAGGTAAGATAAAAAAAAAAAAAAGTTTTATTGGAGTTTTTAAAGACAGAATAGAGTCTACTTTGGGATTCATCTGGTGTCATGTCATAACACATTACTGTTTTGTATTTGTAATGGCGATATGGGCATTGTGATTTACAGTCAACAACGCCAGATTTTCAAGTTTACGAGGAGCTGCTGAAGGCACCACGACAACATAGCTAGCTTAACAACCAGCAGCCGTGTAGCAGCTAATATGTGCTAGCCTGCGCAGTCGAGATGATGTACTGACAGTGCGGCTGGCTAATTTACTTGCAAGATAAGCGACCTTAGACTTATTCATTAACTAATGTGTTTAATTAACAGGACTAAGAGGATCGGTTGTGCTACTCAATATTTTACTCCCGTTTGAAGGAAGGGAGTTAAACACGGAAAGGTAATGTAACGTTATTATTGTTGTTATTTGCGGATGTATTCACATGAAGAAACGCTGTCCCATAATATGGCTATGGTTGTGTGCGGTTAATACTATATCTAGCGTTAAATATTCACTCATGTTGTGCAGTGATTTACACATTGTTGTCAGTTTGGTCAGCTAAACAGTCATAGTCAGTAAAAGATTGAGATACATTATAATTAACACTATTCTTAAAATATACACAACTTGCAGGTGAATGTGGTGATATATTTGCATGTAGAAAACGGTGCTAAACCAATCATTAAGAAATTGTGTTGTGAATTCTGTCCGGGATGTTTCATGCATGCGAATGAGTGAGAAATATTTCTTATGTAATTACACCAACTATTATACTTACACTCTCAAAGAGACAAAACTGTTTAGAAATCGGGACAAAGCCTTGGACCTTGACCCATGTTTACACAATGAAATCAAAATGGGTGCAGTTTAATCCAGCACTTGATAAGACTAATATTGACCGACTGCTGTGTCAGAGTGAATGAGGAACTGTGCCATCGGTTTATTTCATAAAACGTTAGTTACTAACATTTCACATAGTTGAAACACTCATCACAGTGGCCTGCTTTCAACACAAGGAAATGTTCAGAGAAGAGCAGGAAGGAAATTATGCCAATCATTTACCAAGTGAGGCAAAAAGAGATCCTGAACTCCTCATATTCACCTCTCTTATTAATCTCTTTCAAGTAATCTATGCACATAAATACTACATGAATTAACAACACACACAGTATGCACTTACACATCAACATACATGCCATACAATGCCAGCATGTTGGAGATATGTTGGATACAGCACCCTCTTGCTCAGTAGCCAACAGCTGTAAGAGGAATACTAGGGATTAAGTGTTTTTGCATAAATTGGTCAAACTGTGCACATGCAAAAGAGATGATTACTGAATGCATAGAGCTCAGCCAATTTTCTCTGGACAGCTGAAGCTTAAAACTCTTGGGTCTCTCATCTCACCATTATGGCTGCAGATGGGGGAGTTTGAGCGCAGTGCTCTGGGCCGGGTAACAGTGTACTCCATCCAGGGCTGCCCACACTGTATGCAGGCTAAGGCCACCCTAGGGCGTTTTGAAGTACCTGTATGTGACGTGGACGTAGGTAGGCATCCGGAGCTGAGAGCAAGAGTGAAGGAGCTGACAGGCCGCAGCACAGTCCCCCAGATCTTCTTTAACAACGTTCACATCGGGGGAAATGATGACCTGCAGAAACTGGTGAGAAGCAGGAGACACACCCAGTGAATATAGTGCAGTGCCTCTTTTTGAAGTGTCAAAAAATTCTAATTGTATCAACTATATTCACTATTGTGTTTAAACTTGTATGTATGTGTCGATCTGTTTCACTTCCTCAGGCTCCTGAGGAGCTGCAGAGGTTGGTGAATCTGGTCAAGGAGGAGCCTCTTCCAGCAGATGCTCCACCACTACCAGAGAAGAATCAGTCAGAGGACTCAGCTGGGGAGATTGATAGAGGTGAGGGATTTATTGTTACTTTGGCAAAAGTACTTTTTTGTGGGAACAGCGGATTATATCACTAATGTGCAGTTTTTTTCTGTCTTTAAGGTGATTAATTGTGAAATGTTAGTTTGGAAGCTAAATTTGTTTCAAAATAGTTTGGTCTGGGATGGGTGTGGCCTGTGGTCAAATGGTGAAGTGAGGAGTGAACCAGAGTCAGGAGGGCTGGTTTTGCATAGTCATCTTTGTAAGGAGGTGAGCCAAGAGCACTGACTGGTTATGAAATAGTGCTGGCATATGTGGACATGCTTTGGACTTGTGTGTGTGTGTGTGTGTATTTTATCTCCTGTAGCTGAAGCCAACCTAGACAGCTGATATAGGGAAGTTGATACACTGGATGAGCCCAGCAGCACCAGGCTGCCTCACAGTACCTCATTACATTTGATTACTAATCTCCAGCATAAACACACTCTATCCACTGGGGGACATATAGCTATTTTTGGAGACATATTAAAATTCAGTGTTAACCTTGATGTAATGTTAGCAACATCATCATGAATGGTAGAGAATCAAGATCAAATAGTAAGGTAATTCAAAGTGCTGCCATTGTGGCGTGGCCACACCAGCCTGTAATTTCAGCTCCCACTGCCTCAGTAACTTGACAGTAAGTGTTAATGGCAGAGTAGCAGCCATGTTTTGGTAGTGAGGTGCCTGCAAATACTGAGGGTGTCCTGTCATACTGATATTGTTTGGATAAAGCCTTATATTTAGCTTTCATATGTAGAACCTGTGCACTGATCCATCTACGTAGAAAATACACATTCTTCTGAAAGGTGCGCCATATTTTCATTTTTCAAGTTAGCACCTGTGTTGGAGTAAAAGAAACTATGACCTGGCCCAATTCAGGTGATCCCTTTTCCGCTAACCAGACACATTTTCTGTTTTACATGTGGGTGTGAACATGTGTATTTCTGTTTGTTTGTACATGTGCGGCCTGGCATATTCCTGCCCTCAAAGAGTTTACGTGTGAGAGAGATGAGTTGGCCGACCTGGTAGAGGACTTCAAACATGGCAGTGTGATTGGCAATCATAGGAAGGGGCTGACTTTGTACAAAAAGAGCTTCTTAGGCGATCAGCTGGTTGACTGGCTGCAGAAAGAGAAGGGCATGGGTAAGTAAGGCTGCAGACCTGCAGTAAAACAGTCTGTATTGTGGTGGTTTGATTTTGTCGATGTTACTGGAACAGTCTGGAAACTCATTAAATCATCTCAAAAGTGTCCTGATTCATATAAAGTACAGTTAGATCCAGAACTGTACCCCCACTGACTGTGGCCATGTGTGTGCTAGCCAGGGCTGAGGCCTTTAACACTGGCCAGGCATTGTTGCAGAAGAAGTACATGGTCAGTGTGCGTGGCTGTGGGCAGCAGGATGGCAGTTTTGGAGAGGGGAAAGACACCATGGAAACACTGTACAGGCTGCTGGAGGATGACCCTCATTCAGCCCTCAACGCAGGACAGACTGCAGCCTGCAGTCCCATACAGGGTAGGTCAGGACTGGACCAGGCTTACACAGATTGCATTCCAGGTTCACGCTGAGTCTTGTCCTTCAGGACTCTCTAACCTCTGTTCCTTCTTGGCTGCTGGCTTTTTGGATTTGCCTGGGTTTATGTATTTTGTCAGTGAAGTTTATAATGGTAAGAGCTGAAGTAGGGGTTAATGATATATATGCCTGATAAAAAATAAAATGGTCTATAATGGCTGTGATGCAGTATGAGCATGAAAGTTTATTCTAAACCTTGGAAATATCTGTAGTATTTTTAAAATAAGTGGAAAAAACATAACTTGAGGTCCACTTACTACCTTTTTGCAGAGCTTTAAAATTCAGTTCAGTCTTCATCAGTAGATGAAGTTTGCTCAGTCGCTATAGTTGTCACCATGACAACTGAGCAAACTCCACCAGCAGATGAAGGCCAAAAAATACAGCCAGAAGCTCCAGAAAAAGCTAATAAGTGGATGTTGAAGTTTGTATTTGTCCAAACATTGTGCAGTATGTGTGATAATATATTGTATAACAAACACTTTTGTAAATTTGGTCCCATAATTCTGTTGTAAAATTGGCTTGTAGACTGATGCAATATTTTGATTGTTTTTTCCCCACTGTCTGTGTTGTTCCCATGTTGCTGTTTTTTCATGTTAATTGTCAAATTAAAAATACTAATACCAAATCCATATATATTGATACCATATCAAAATAAAATATCTAAGACAGCAAAAACTGGCCTGAAAATGTATATATCATTCAAACCCTATTTCAAAACTGTTCTGCTTTGCTGCCGGTTTGGTGTCATCTTTTGTCAGATTACTACTTGTTAACTTTTAATTCATTCTCAAAGGTTTCTGTTCTGCGGTGGTGGTGAGGCATATTGCCTGGCTCTGTATTGTTGTATTTGACACTGAATGTTGCACCCCTCCAGAGGCTAACTAACAAGCTAATCTGTGCTGTGCTGCACTGAGGTGATTATGATCACTGCTTTTCTAAGTGTGTCAGCGTTGTTATGCTTGGCCGTTTCCCTCTTGAATTTATCTGCAGCGCTCTCGCAGGTAATGTTTCCCAGTAATGATCTCATTTGTACTACTTCAAGGTTAGCCTGATCCCTGTTGCAGTTTGTAAATTTTCTTCTCATTTAAATAGTGGCTTGGTTTGTCTCACGAGCAAAAGCTATTGAACATATGACACATTAACCATCTCTCTCTCTCTCTCTATGTCTCTCTCAGCTGCTGAGCTGTCTTTGCTTCTACGGGAGATGATTCTGAAACTGTTCTCAGAGCATCTCTCTGCTGATGGCAAGGTAATGCCCTCAGTGACTATGAAGGGCTTCTGACTCCTTGAGTGTTTTCATCTGTACACATGTCTGTTTTGTAACTGCAAGTTTTATGTGTGAATCAGTAGCATGCAATATGTACTGTTGCTTTGGGCAGGTTATCTGGTCCTCTGAGGTTTACATGCACAGACAAAGTAAATGGCTACTCACACTGATTTAGCTTGTGTGTTTTCATTTTGTGGTCTTAATTACACATGTTCTTCCTTTTTCTTTCTCAAGATATCTTTTGTCATGATCTTACATTGTATGTTTAAAACACTGGCACAAGTGATTTTGTGGTTGCTCTGGTCTTCTATACTTGGAGAAATTGAATGTACGTATGTGTTCTCCTTGCTCCTGCAGTCTGTAGACTACAAAGGCATGTCAGTGAACCCTGCATTTGAGCGTTACTGTGAGCTATCCATTCAGCTGCAGAGGGTGGAGCTGCTTTCACTGAGCCGGGAGGAGAAGCTGGCCTTCTTCATCAACATCTACAATGCCTTGGTGATCCACGGGTACCTGCGCTTGGGGGCCCCCACCAACATGTGGCAAAGATACAGAGTAAGATCACATAGCTGCACTCGTGATATTAGATATTTCTTTTTTTTCCAATTTGCATTCAAAATCTTGTTTCTGTGCCATTTTGTAGTTCTTCAATTATGTGAGTTACCTGATTGGAGGAGAAGTGTTCACATTACAGGACATTGAGAACGGCGTTCTGAGAGGGAACAGAAAAGGTGTCGCACAGCTTCGAAGGCCCTTCTCCAAAACAGACCCGCGGCTACAGGTATTCAGACATTCTGTCAAATCTCAACTAAACATTTCACTCACTCTGTAACAGCATTCTTTAGAGTAACTAAATGTCACTTCTCTTGTCTTCCACCAGGTGGCTCTCCCAGACGCTGAGCCCCTCATTCATTTTGCCTTGAACTGTGGTGCAAAGGGCTGCCCACCTATTAAAACATACACTCCACAGGTGAGCGGCTTTCAGTTCTGCTGCTGTGTTTTTATTATATAATTAGTCCTTAGTGATGAGAATATACTGGGCACAGTGACTTACATTCATTGTCCAACGTATCTGGTGATACTAAGCGCTTAAATGGTCTGAAATCAAGTCTACTCAATCCTATCAGGACATTGACAGCCAGCTCCGCACAGCAGCTGAAGCCTTCTTGGAGAATGATGACGCTTGTGTGGTGGATTCTGGGAAAAGAGAAGTGCGACTCAGTCAGATATTCAAGTGGTACAAGGCTGACTTTGGAGGCACTGATGAGAAGGTAGGATTAACTCCAGATATTTTATCTGTATACACAGAAGATGCTGAATAAACAATAAATAATTGATTCTAAACTATAGCATTTAAACTTGCTCAGTTTCTATTTAATTATCAGCTCTTGTGTCTACCAATGATGCTGCCAGGTGTAACTACTGTTGTAAATTACAGTTACCATTCAAGCACTGCAATGCTATCAGCAAGTGAAAAAAAATACTGATGTTTTCTTCCTTCAGCCTGACTGTTAACCTCACTATGTTTTATTTTCTCTTTCTCGTAGTTGCTGAAGTGGGTACTGGAGCACATGGGTGACTCACCGAAGAAGACCAGCCTGCAGGGCGTCCTTTCTGCCGGAAAGATCAAAAGTCAGCTTCCTCCCTTATGACTGGAGCTCCAACAGCACCCACTGAGCATGAACACATAAATGCATACAGGCCCAGCCGTACACTATTTCTCTTTGCATCTGTCCACTTTCCACTAAGCTGCATCCACTTAAAAACCAGAAGGATGGTGGTGCAAATTTCCTTATGCAAAACAAACTAAACCCAAGTGGTGAAAGGGACGTGTTTGCACCCTCGAGTCATGCCTCTATTGTGGGCTTATTGTAACTTTCCCTACACCCCATGTTTGGAAGTCATATGTCTATGAGTTGTACATTCAGGTTTTATTGGTTTCAAATAATTACAACAGAGAGCCTATTTTAGAAAACAAGTTGCACACTGAAATTTTGTACTGCAGCAGCATATTTAGTAAGATAAAATGTACTTAAAGCATGTTATTGATTTTGCTTATCAATGTTTACAAATGTAAAGTGACAAACCCTGAAAAAAAGCATACATATCACAAATTATTTTAGAGTAAATTATCATAGAGAATGATAAACAAGCATACTGTATAATAACAACTTCAATCATCGATATGGTTTTCATGCTTTCCTGTTCTAGTCTTTAAACACCATGTCAGCAACTCAGGATTCAGATTATCATGATCCAATTCAACACTTTTTCTGGGCTACTTATGTGGAGTGTTTTCAGATGGAGATGGTAACTTTGCCGAACCAAACACGCTGCCTTGACAAGCCATAATAAAACCATTCGAACCTACAAACCCACTCATTCATGTGTAGTGGACCGCAGATTTTCCACAAAGCTGGTCCATCATTTCAGCGCTGTTTTTTAACCTGCAGCAGTGAACAGGATGGTTTTGCGTCTAAAGGGCAAGAAAGCAATAGCTGCTGGAAGTTTAAGACTTAATGGACATGGAACATTAGTGCATTATGCTACGGCCAGTGGGTATGAAATACTAAAATATAAACACAGCTCTACTTGCAGCTGTAAAACAACAGATGTTAGCTTTTGAAGATTTTAGAAACAAATTTATAAACATTTCCTTTTAACAGCCAATGTGTCCACAGACAGATGCAGTGCTCAGACATTTGCATGTCTTTATTAGTTTCTACTCCTAACCCTTTATAATATTTTTTTGCTTCTTCCTCTCTTTAAGTGTACCTACATCATTGTCCCTTGCTCTTTTTGATCCAGGTCTTCCATTTGAAATCTCAAAAGTGCTACTACTGTGTTTCTAGCACAGTTATTTAGTAAAATATCTAATAACATTGTGAATTATGGAAATATTCATCAAAACTACACCCATTTGGGATGCACTCTGACACTTGTTGACACGTTTATCACCAACTCTGAATGCTGTTGAGACATGTTTGTACCTTTTTCACGAAGAAGAAATGTCGAGTGTCGGTCTATACGAGAATAACATGCTGTATTTGTTTGGCCATATATCCCTGCAGAAACTAAAAAAAATTCTCAGTCTTGACATATATTTTTCATTTCCCAAATCAAAAGTCGTGAATACATACAATTAAATGTAGCAGTTTAGTCTTAGTCAGTCTTAATTCATTTTTACAATCTGTAGGTTTGTGTGTGTTTAGTTTTCACCTAAATGAGCTGTTATTACCCTTTCCATTTTTTCACAACATTAATTGGTCATGATTGGCTTTCCATTTTACCCTGGCCTTAAATGCTATGAAATTTATTTTTAATATGATTCATCATGATCCATTTTCCAGTGTGATTTCCCACACGTTCAGTTAGTATAACTTTTAAGAAGTGTTTGACTTGAAAAAAATTCTGTTGATTGGGCTGGGGGGTTTCTATGTTCCATAATTTAGGACTTTATTATCTCAGGTCAAAGGAAGATGTGACTGGAAACAATATTCAAATTGTTTGATGTCATCAACATACTGTATGCTGCATTAACTCTGCATTAACTCTACAGCTTTACTTTCAGTTCATTATTTATAGTCTACATTTGTTTGCAAAGATATTTTTGTGTTATATGTTACAATCCTGCTCATAAGTGTTAGTTTCTTTGTCTTTAAACTACAAACAGCACCAAAGCAAATGGTTAAATTAGCATGTGTTAAAACTGGAATGCATTTGCTGCATGAGATATGGAAAAGCCTCCCATCTTGAATACTGACCTGTAGGAGGACTGCTTCTCTGCCACTGCTCGTTTTCCTCACCTGTAAGCTCAGCTTAACAGTTTGATCCTAACACTTAACCCCCAATTAGGCAAATAGTGTGTCATTATTAGACACTGATATCGCAATGCAACAGTGCAAATCCAAGTCAGCCATAATTAGACTGTCAGCAAAAATATACAGTAGATTCAAAACATCACCAAGTCTTAACAAGCACTTTTTCTTTGAGGACATGCCTTCAATGACAATACACCCTTGACTTTATTACACACAACTCTGTGACTGAGAGAGATTAAAATGAAGAGAAGACACTTTGCAGACAGAAATGAACAGAGCAAAAGGGTTGTATTTAGGTTATCCCCTCGGTGATCCCTGTATTTTATTTATTTTTTTCAAAATTACCTCATGTGTATCAGGAAAATGTGATGCAAAAACTTTTTTAAACAAGCACCTCTATTATAATCATTCTATTTTCCTCTTTCCTGGGGGCTAATGAAGCAATATGTTTATGTATAGTAAATATGCAATGCTGAACTACAATAAAATATATATTGAGTTGGTTTGCTTTCTCTTTTAATGTGAAACTGTCTTGTTAATGTAAATGAATGTGACAAAAATACTATAAATCTATAACATAATTCATCCATGACAGCAGACTTTTAGATTCATCATTTGTTTATTCAAACAAATTTAATCACCTTTTCTTTAAGAAAAATAGATGAGGAATCATTACCTTTACAAATCCAATCTATTAACATTTGTACATATAAATAAGCCAGTTTAAGTGCACAGTCCCATAAAAACATTACATTAAAAAGTTATCAAACAGATCAACCATCTCAAAAGTATATACATAACAAAGGACCAATGTAAAATACTCTACATAGTGAAATACATGATCATTGAGTTTAACTGAGTAACGATGAAAAACTTTGAAAACCAAAGCAAACTGGTACTGTATTACTGTTATTAATGTTTATCTTTACCTACAGTCTAACACTGATTCAGTCTTGGCACCAGTAAAATTGTGAATAATTCATATGCTGTACAGAGAATTAGTGTGACAGTATGAAGGCAGATTTACATGGTTACAGATATTTTGGTCACGACTTTAATGAGTCAAGTGATTCTTGTTGTCAGACCATGACCAGAAGACTTAATAACAGAGGGGGAAACCCAATCCTGCCTCACTACAAAAAAAAGAAAAAACAGCAGCCCACACATTAAGCTTAAAATACCTCCTCTTATTGTTTTAAAAGTTGTTGTATGTTGTAACAAGGGTTTGGAGGATTTATTCAGAATTAATTTTTACAACAAAGATGTTGTTGAGAGAAAATAACCACATGTCTGAGGGACCTTGATTATATATCCTCCCTACAAAGCTCAGAGTGGTGCATGATTAATTTGGAAGACTATACATTCTAAACAGAAAGAGCAACATGCACAGAGCTCAACTTTCCATCAATTACCAGGACTTTTCACAATATTATATGACCTAAATGGACATATTCCTTGTAGTGTTAACAGGTTAAACTGAAAACAAGAAATGAACAAGTTCTAAAGGGGATGCAGTTTGCTAAAAGCATCAAGGGGAATTTCTCCATTGCATTCAATGGCCCTGACTGATGACATGTCTGACTTGCATTATGGTGCATACTAAACCTAATAAAGCATTTTGCAGCTTATTTGTCGAGTGACTGAAAGATTTGTGGTTGAGTGTTTATCGTGCTACGGCATGTAGTAGTACCTTAGAAATAGACCAGGCAGACATATTTAATGGTGTATTGTGATAGATTACTGACCTCTAAGCATGCCAGAGTATGCTAGAAAAGGCAAAAGCATTTAATCTATTCATACATCCAGCTTTGCCTCCTTCTACCAACTCAGGAAAAATGAATGACTGAATTAAATCTGTCAGTACTTGCGGTGGAGTGAGCTTGAAACTCAAGTTGAAACTGTGTATAGTTGTGTCAGTAATGATGATTTAGAAATGCAAATACATTGCGCAATCTATTTTCCTAAGAAGGTTCATAAACCTTCACTGACCATAACACATCATGTGGCACTAGAACTTTACCACAATATGTTAAGTCCAGCAAAGGTTTGTCATTACAATGCTAGCATTCTGGTGATCTAAACATGGAATACTGGGATTTGTGTTAAGTTTTTTTTATGGCTACATGTACTTTGTACATGAACAGCTATTGAGTGTTTTATTCTAGGGAGGTTGTCCTGGGTCATATTTGGTTTCTCAGTTCCCAGGCACTGTTCAGAGTTACATTTAGATATGCTTTTGTTCATTTTTAGGAGCAATACTGACTTATCACAGATTACAAGAATTAACCAACTTACCACTGATTTTTTTTACTTATTTGACAAAGTGCTCACTGATGTTTTGAAGAAAAACAATGTGTTCAAAACTAGCTTTAGCTGTCAAAATTATTGCTTCAAAAGTTTTTATTAAATCCTCCAATTAACAATTTTGGCCTGCCTTTGTTAACAAACTGGTATCCAATAATCAAATATGTACTATATCTGAGTATTGAGAATGGGTTCCAGTGTTTCATTCATCTTCAAGGCTTGCCCTGAGCCAAGTGACAGAGTATAATGGTCAATCCAGCGGTACCTCCTCTTCATGCAGTACTAACCTTAAAAAAAAAGAGAGAAAAGAAAAAAAAGATCATCCAGTGGTTCAAATATTCATACAATGGGTTGATGCATTTTATAATTAGATAATCAAGCACACTTACTTTCATCATCAGAATCAAAGCCAAAGAGTGAGGAGCAGGTGTTAAGGGCTTGGTGTCTCTGTAACTCTTCTAAGCTGCTGAAAGAGGTCAGACATTTGTCGCAGCGATGTCTGACCTTCTGCTCAGGGGCCACCTCATCCACTTTCTGCTCCTGCTCTGGGGCAGGCTCCTTCTTTTTCTTATTGCTCCAGTGGACATTTTTCTTCTGAGTGGCCTCATCAATGGATCTCCTCTTGCGCATAGAGAGCAGAGATTCATCAAGATAGGTGGAGGGTGGCGGCCGGATGAAGGGAGCTTTGACAAAAGTAGCGTAAGAGGGATCTTCAGGTTTGAAGGTTTTGTGCTCAGTGATGTGTGGCTCTCCAAGTTTCCGCTGGACTCCCTCAGCCAAAGTAGACAAATCCTCAAGGTCCCTGACATTCAAAGGGTCCCATTCAACTGGTGTCCTTTTCCGGCACTTCTTACTTGGAGTGGTTGCAGCAGCACTTGTAGGGGAAGTGGAGTTTGACCCATTGGTCACATTTCGTGTCACATCTTGATATCCATTGATGGTGGTTTTGCTGTCATCCATGGGCTCAGAACTGACTGGTTTTTCTGAATAATTTTCAGATTTAGCTAGGTCTTGAACACTTACTACACAGTCCTGCTCGTCAGTTTTGATCATCTCCTGATTAGAGGCTTCAACATGATCAGGGGTTGGACTCTCCCTCTGCCCTTTTTTACTCTGCAGCCATATCTCCTCAACCTTCACTCTTTGCTTCCAAGGAGCTTCAGCATTTTGGTTTTTCTGTTTGCTGGGTCCCAACTCGAGCTCCTCTCTTTGAGGTGCAGGGATGTAGTGTCTCCATTCATGGTCATAGAGGCCCTGAAGGCTTGAGAAGAGCTTTTCACAGTCTGTGAAGGGACACTGGGGTCTGAGGGGCGTGTGAGTGTTGACATGGTCTTTCAGTTCCTGCTGCGTCAAGAAACGCTGGTTACACTCCAGATGGTAGCAGAAGTGTGGGAGAGGAGTATTGTGGAGCTTCATGTGGTCTTTATAATGCTGGAGAAACTGTAGCTGCCTGTTGGAGGAAAGCACAGTCAGCAAAATAAGTATATAAAATATAGTTTGCAGTAAAGGACATTTAGCAGCAGACTGAACAATTCTTTTAATAAATTTGCATAATTTTTGTACATTTGGCAGCTTCGGAGGAAAAAAATATTTAGCACAGTTACAGAGTGTTACAAAATACAGTGTTCACCATTTGAAATGCTCATTTCTGTATGAACTACTAACCCTATCTTTATAACCATAACTGGCTGGTAAAGCAAGGAATTGCCTCTTCTTTCCTCCCCCAACACATAGGTGCATGTTGGCTGTGAACCCCATGCGCATTACTTGACTTTGTCAATGAATTTACAACCAACCACCGGTTGGTCTTTTAAACACTGGAATCCAAAATGAAAACTTGTATTTAAGTTAGGAATGTGCTGCATTAATCTCTACTGGTGTGTCATCATCCTCCATGCGTTACATTATCTACAAAGGTATGAGTTGCCAATTGATTCATACCTGATGTAGAATTAAGAATCTGTATTAATGGAACTGGAAATTAATGCTATGGATGCTGTAATGTGCAAGCCATCCTATTTCCCACCTTTTAAGTGCATCCTTTGCACAGTTAAGATACAGTCATTAACAACCAGTTATGTGAAAATGGCCACGTTAAAGTCTAGGTAAATTAGTCTGTGATGCCTGATATACTGAACATCTTACCTGAGGCAGACTGTACACTTGTGCTTAGTCCAAATGAAAGTCTTCTCCAGCACCTTCTCTTCATTAATATGGCATTTGATAGCATGCTTTGTTAGTGTGGTGCTGATCCTCAAGAATACTCTATCACAGGACTCTGAAGGGCACAAGTGATATGTGATGTCCAGACCATAGCCATTTTCTCCGACTGGGTTCTCCTTCCCTTCTCCTTCCCCCTCGTTTTTCATCACAGAGGGATCTCTTACAATCACCAGGTCATCTTTAATGACTACCTGCTCATCCTTAAAATCTACCTGCTTGAAAATATTTGAATTAGGGTTCTTGCACTTTTTGTGAAGCACAGATGTCTTTTTGATGAGGGTGCGGAGGTTTCTGATTATTCGAACTTCCCTGCTGAGGCTGGAAACTTTAGTTTTGCCCCCCGATTTCTGTTTAGAAGTTTCCTCATCAGAGACGGAAGTCTGATTTTCATCCTGAGGCTGATTCTGGATTTCCACATTATCTGCTATTCCATTAGCAGCTGGAGTGTCTTCAGTGGATTGCTCTTTTTCAGGGGGTTTTTGCTTGCACATTTCATCAATGTGGTCCAGAACATGCTTTTTGGCAAAAGGAAGCTGTTTAAAGCGTTTTCCACAGAGTATACATCTAAGTTTTCTACTCTTAAGGTGTGAGAGAGCGTGCCTCATAACATTCAAGCCTTTATAGTCTTTGCGGCAAATGTTGCAGTGGTGCGTCAAATGGGCATGTTGTTGGGTACGGAGTACTCTGTCCTTCCATGTTCTCTTGGCTTTCACCTGGAAAAAAGAAAACAAACCACTGGCATCAGTGCTTCAAATTAAACAGAAAAAGTCAGCAGAATATCTAATAAAATTCCAATCAAAAGGCACTAGAACCACTTCATGTCTCTCTATTTCCCTTACTGATAAACAGGGTCTGTTCATGTTTAAGCATTCTGCTTCAGAAATACTGTACTCACAAGTGTGTGTGTGTGTGTGTGTGTGTAAACCAATTCCACCGCAGTATAGTTGATCTAAAACAAAATTGTTACATAAACTGTTACATAAACCTACATAATTAAAATAGCGGGAGGGTAATTACAGACAAATAACTGACCTCAGCATTTGAGACTTCTGTTTCCTCTGTGGGTTGGGGCTCCTGTTCTATGTCACCATTAACCTCATCTGGTGCTGAGGATTCGTGAGGTTGCAGTTTCTCACTGTCAGGCTTTTTGGATTTAAGGGAGTAACTGTGTAACAGTTCTATTGGACAATCCAGTAACTCTAAGGGTGGTCCATCAAACTCAGGATCTCCTTCGACAGCAGCAACAGCAGCTTGGGGCTCTCCAGGAGAACCTTCACTAACCTTGGAACCAAGCTGTGTTTGAGATTCCTCCTGGGTTTGTTCACTGAGTCTATTAACACAGACCACGTCAGTATGTTCCCCAAGTCCATTTTCCTTCTCAAGGTCACTCATTTGCTCAATTTGATTCTCCTTCTGTTCAGTCTTCTGTTCAAGTTCATTCTCCAGATAAGGCATCTCCTGCTCATTGTCTTCTGTGCCAGTTTTCTCCTCAAAACCAGATTCATCCTCAGTAAAGAACATTTCATTATCAGGGTAGGAGAGTTCCAGTTTCAGTAAAGGCTTCCTTCCCCGTTTCTTCCCTTTAACTTTGACCTTCTTCTCTTTAACTGTCTGTACCTGCTCCAGCTTTGGAAGACCCTGCAACCATCTTTTCTTGTGACCTTTCCTTTTCAAAATCTGGCTCTTAACACATCTAGACAAATACTCTCTCTTGCGGTTTAGAGGGAGCTTTGCAGAGGCAGAATTTTCCATGTTAGTGTGATTGCGTCTTAGTGAATACATGGGTTTATTACCCGCAGAGGTGGATTTGAGATTGTATTTTATCTCTGGATCATCACCAGCGTCTGCCTCATCTTCAGAAGCAGAGTGTTTTCTCCTTCGCAGCCTTCTCCTCCATTTTCTCCTCTTCAACAGAGCATTATTTGATGGAGAAACACACTTCACTGCCTCTCCATCTATAATCTGCTCTTCTGGAAGGTCTTGGTTCACAAATGTAGCTTCAGTGCACTGGCACAAATTTAAACTTTGACTGCATGAGTCACTTAAACAATTATTTGTTAACAGCTCCTCATTGTATTCCCTCTCTTCTTCCTTCATCTCATTTAGAACAGCAGCCTTCATAACCTTGTCACTTATCAACTCCAAGCAATGGGTCCTGAGGGTCAGGAAGTTCCAGAACTCAGGGTCAAAGCACAGGCGCTCCTTCAGCATCTGAAATACAAGGATGAAAAAAATGTTAGGCACAAATCACAATGCTAATACATCCAATATATCATATGATGCCGAAGATATTCCCCTCTCCAACCTGCAGAATATGGAAGCGGACATTGGTCCGGACGGGGTTGTTGTGGGGATGCGGCTCCTGGTCAGGATGCATGTAAAGCAGGCAGACAGTTCGGTAAGCCTCCAGGCTGCGTTCCTGGCAGAAGACCAGCAGGGCACACGCTCGACAGATCTCCAGGTCATGAGGCAGGAGGAAGGCGATGGTCTTGCAGACCAATGATTGGGTTACAGAGTCAGCCTGCAAGTCACACAGCTGCAAGGCCCTGGCACAAAGCTCCACACAGACCTGGATTCCTTCTCCACCCACCTGTTAACATAAAAAAAAAAATGTTTCATTTCATTTTCATTTCATTTGTAATTTAAATAAGGCAAAACAGTGGATAGAAGAATCTTCACTTTTTGCACGCTTTATTGCAATGCAGATTTCATTTCAAATGGACAGAATTGCTTGGCCCATCAATCTACACTTAGCAACCTCTAACGACAAATATTTGTAACATTTTTTCAGATGATGTACAAAATATTTTCTTATTGTTTGTTCTGAGGAGCACAACGTGGAAAAAGATGATGCTGTGCTGTCATGTCGCACCTCTGTAGTGACCAGTTTGATGAAGGGGAAGATGGCTCTGACATTGGTAGCAGAGGAGGCCAGCTCTAAGCACTCAGCCAGGAAGCCTTGTCTGGAGGGATGGGCTCTAAGATGCAACCTACTCCAGATGAACACCAGGTCCCTGCAAGAAGACAGCAGATAATAAGTCCAAGACTTCTATTTTAGTTATAGGGGTACTGAACCAAATTAAGAAATTACTGTATGTATCCTGCCAACAACTCCCCTTACTGTAAAATTCATGAATATGTCAGACACATGTTGAGCAAACACTGGGCAATTTAAAGAATGCTATTGAAAGTCACTGAAAGATATTCTAATGTTATAGTAGTGTGATGTACGTGTCTGAAAATCATATTTACCAGATGTAATACATGTCTCCATTGTGTAGATGCTGGGTAAGGAAAGCTTTACACAGCGACAACAGGAGCTCATCTTTTTCAACACTCTCTGTGTTGCAGATGATCTCCACTGCATCACGGCCATCTATCTCTGCCATCTGAGGAAAATGGTACATAGGAGACACATGTAAAATAAATAAATAAATAAACAAATAAATAAAAAATAAAAAGACAAAATACACCAAAAAGTACATCAATAAAAGATACCAGAAACAGGAAAAGCCATTTTAAATAATCTGATTTAATAAGATTTATTCTTACTTTATCATATAAATTATCTTGAATGTCTTTTTCATAATAATAAGTTGAGTATTAATCATTTATTGAATTTTTTTTTTACCATATTTGGATTTGGCTGATTTATATTTGTGACTTTCTATTCACATCATCGTCTAAAAATTTTTGATAGATTAGATAATTAATTTTTTCTATTCCCCATTTTGGCTGGGGTACTCCTTCTCATTCATTTCCATCTCTGCTATATGAAGGACCAAGCACATTCACGTACACTACCTCTTTATTTTTTTCATATTGCTGAATCTTTCTGCTTTGCCTGTGCTGCTCTTCTTCTCTTACCTCCTTGTGAAGATGTTCGTGCAGTGAGGCCTTGTAGAGGCAGGTCAGGTAAGCCTGATGGAAGTACAGGTGCTTTCCAGCCTCTGGATTTTCCAGGCAGCTTTTAGCCAGGGCCATAGCCTCCTTCATGCGTTCACAGGCCTGCAGATAACGAACCCGCAGCTCCAAGAATACTGGCAACTCCAAGCTCAAGTACTCCTCAACTACAAGGGAAGGAATCACATGTGTTAATGAACATATCAGGACATTTACATAGAAATGTGGGCTGATCTTAGGGTCATTAGCATTCTATGTTGGCCAAGGTGTTTTTAAAAAAATCTCTGATATAAAGGTTTTGAAGCATTGTAAAATCTTGGGTATGTAAAATGTACTAATGATTGTCTCATTATCTAAGGAACCAAAATTACTTTGATAACTTTTAATCATGATAGCCTAGAGAGCTGAGGAACACTACATCCCTGATATCAAAACAAAAAGAGAACAGAAAAAAACTGAAGAGAGGATGAAAACATCCTGAAATTGACTAATGGTGCAGCCAACCTGAGCCTCTAGTAAATCCTACATCACCCTTAGACTTGGGGCTCCAATGCTGAAGTCATGGTTTATGAACTCAATCTGTATTCAGCATAACAATTCAGAGCAAATCAATAAAACACAGCAGCAGCTGAACTTCTCTGTCTAACAGTGTGGACTGACAATGCGATAGTGATTAGTGAGTGACAGACAGAAAGGTGAGGCTAGGACACAACCTGTCACTCTTCCTATCAACCAGCACTGCAGAGTGCTCTCACCACTCCCCTCCTCATGTACCTCTCCACTGAACTGGTTACGTTTGTTGATGACACAACCACAATTGGTTTTATCAAAAGTGTGCCTGGTCGCAGGAGTGGAGTGCCCACTTAACAATGCAGTGCTCTCTATGTTTATACCATATCAGCTATTTAATATGGTCATGAGCCTACCTTCCTTTGGTGGCAAATCTGCCTCCTTCAGGATTCCTTGCAGTACTGGATTCTCCCATGGGCCTCCTGCTTTGATGATCTGCTTCACATGCAGAAGGTAGCCATTCCGGTGCCTCAGGAGCTGAGAGTGACACTTCTGCAAAGAGTGGCCAAAAAAAACACACAACATTTTTGTGAGATGATCAATATCAACATTGAGTATTATAAGATGCTTAATACTCAATGGCCTTCTGAATCTGAATCAGATTCGGATTCTGATGGCAGCTAGGACTAGTGGAAGTGTGTTGTGTGAATAAGAAGACAAAGAACTGAGACAGTGGGTCAGTTTATGTCACCTGAAAAGAATCAAGGATGTCTTTTAAAGGTTCTTCCACAAATTCTTCTTTGCTGAAAAACAGCATCAGTTCAAAGAAGCTCCTGTAAGACAGTGAGAGAACAAACAGGTTTTCAGTTTTAGTCTACAACTAGTTAGCTTTTTTGCACCTATTTCTTGTTTTGCATGGCTCTGTGGCCCACAGAACAAAAAACAGACCGACAGACCGTTTTTCCCAAGGGGGGGAAGTCATTCATGCTAAAACTGTTTCACAAATGACTCCAAATGGTAGCAACTGATTCTACATTGAAGTTGACATGCTATGCTTGCCGTTAACAGTTATTGAGACAAGAGTGGAAAACAAAGCAAAAAATATTCAGTTTCCATGTAACAAACTACTTACAAGGCCAAACTACTGAGAACATAGTGGATGTGCTGACAGTCATCAGGGAAGGCAGCAGTGGCTTTGGTGAAACTGCAGAGTGCTGTCCGCAGCACCTTGAGCTGGGGGAGAGGAACTTGCCATTGCCCTGTGTACTCCTCAACCAGCTGCATGGGAAGAACATTAGACCACAACAAAACACTGAAACAAGAAGAACTGATTTATACTACACATGTTCTTTTACTTATAAGAAATGGGCAGTAATTTGTCACCTTACTCATTTTTTTCAATTTACTGGTTAAACACATAGTTGCCAAAATTAATCTATAATATCTCTGTGTGTTGATAGATAGATAGATAGATAGATAGATTGATATAGATAGATAGATAGATAGACCTGAGCTGCCATCATCAGATTTTTCCACAGATGCTCTAAGGGGTTTAAGTCTGACATTGGCTAGGCCACTCAAGGACAGCCAGAGACTTGTCCTGAAGACAATCCAGCACTGTTTTGAATGTTGTGCTTTGGGTCACCGTCATGCTGAAAGGTGAACCACTGCCTCAGACTCGTACATTTTTGACCAGGTTTTCATTATGGACCTCTCTGTATTTGGCTGCACTCATCCTTCCCTACACTCTGACCAGTCTCCCTGTCCCTGCTGCTGAGAAACTGCCCAGAACACTGTGCTGCACAGAGCTTTCATGAACATACTGTGGTGTAATATTTTGTTATGTATTACAATTCATAATGTTATATCTCTGTTTTGAATGACATCTCTACAGTAACAGAACTCTCCAAAAGGTGGGACTCACGAGTCTTACTTAATTGTGAACTAACTAAAACTGAAATAAAACTGATGTGCAAACAGGGGCACTGATTTCATAGTCCTGTAGCGTGAAACAAATGTACCTTACACTGTTGAAACTACCGTTGCAGCTGATATCGCTGGCTAATGATGGATAAAATCAAGCCTTCCTCTGATTGCTATAATTCTTTATTAATTTAGATTTGAGCGCAGAACATGTTGTAAGTCACTCATTGTTTGCTAATGTGTTAATAATAACAGTAGATACACAGGTCGCTGGAAGACCTCTCACCGTTAATTAGCTTAGCTAAACTGGCTTGCTATAAAGCCAAGCATTATCAAATGTCACGCAGAGATCTCTAAAAAACGCAGAGACTACATGGAGTTACTTAGTCAGAAGCCCAGTTTATACCTATCTACATTCTGTTACCCATTTCTGTTGAGTTTCTGGTGGGCTATGCCACAGTCTTAGCTAGCTACACAAATGCATTAACAGAGCTAGTCTTGAGGCTAATGTTAGCCAGCGAAGCTAGTAGCGTTAGCAATAAACAGACACCGACTCGGCAGACCACAAAACAAAATGGGGTCTAACATACCTCACAAAACTCGGAGCAATAGTCTTTGCTCTTGAGAGACGACTCATCGCAGCAGTGTCTACTACATAATGTGTCCAGGGCTGATTCAAGCCTGTCTGTTTCCAAATCACTTTCGCTGTCCGCCATACTGGCTGCTGTATCCAGCGCATAGTCAAAGTTGCCAGGTTTGTAAGGTAGTATCCTCCTATCTCCAACGACAAAACACGACCAACCTGGCAACACCGTAATTACAAACGTATTAATAAAGTTTTTTAAGGTTACACAGCAAACAACCATCTCCACCTTTTTAAAATGTCAGACTGCTAAATGACACCATTGTTTTGAGGCAGAAATATAATCTTGGGTAAAAATTATAATTATAGTAATATATAATTATATATTATATATTATATAATTACAATTTAAGTGATACCCTACTTTGCAGGCCCTCTTTGAGCTGCATGTTCCCCATGAAAAACTGTTGAGACTCCAAAATTGCTTGTGATAGGTTTATTGACTTATTATTGACTTTACTTAACTCTGCGTCTTCAAATGTATTTATTATATTTATTCATTTCATCATTTGCAATTCTTACTGTTATAGATGTCTGCTACAAACTGGACATCAAGACTGGTGAAACTAAACCATTCTGCAAACTGGTTCATTTTATATGCTGTTCAAATATGAGAATAAATGGTTGACATTTATGTAGTCATCTAACAAATTATCTGTCTGTGAAAGATCAGATGAGTAGTATCTTAGATATGATCATCAGAGGTGATGAATGTCATAGGTTATAGTGTATGAAAGATTATTTTCAGTTGGGTCAACATTTCATAGAGCATCAAAAATCATAATGAATATCATAATCATAATGCACCATGTGCAGAAAACAGTGTCATTTTGCAGATACAATGTAGAATCATCCTTTGCAGATATTAATAATGAAATTCCTGTGTACACACAAGATGCCTTGTCATAATAGGAAAAGCACAGGTGTTACTGACAACATTATTAATGGCTCTGCTCTATTCAAGTGTCCCAGTAAGCCATGACAATGTGACAGTGTGCCATGTATAATACCAGGGCCCTGAAACTGTTAAATTTTGGCTAAATTCAGCCATCATTCATTTTTGTTTTTACACCTGTGCTTTTTCTAATGTGAATTTTCATTTTGTGAAAAAATAGCCTCTTGCATGGAGTTTTCAAAGCCTTCCCTAAAGAGTCCTTTGATCCTAAAAGGCAAATTGCTGTCAATTAAAATGTCACCATTAACAGCATAAAAGTTATCTTTTCCATTGAGGCATAGCCTATGAGACAGAAAGGACTTACAACTTAAGGATTTTTTATATATAATACCTTATTTCCACATTCATTCTTTGTCGTAGCTGTGTGCTGCAGTTTCTCAATTCAACTGGAAAGTCTGCAGTCTGTCCACAAGAGGGCGCTCTCATATTGGAATATGTTGACTTGGTGATCCTGTCTGTTCACATTTGTCAGCACAATGTCAGCAGACTGAAATAACAGGTACCAACAGCCATTTACACATTCATATTATCACTGAGTTATCATTTATATTATTCCTTCTGCAGCTCTCTCGATAGCGACCATATGGCACTCCTCATAAACACCAAAATGATTATTAACTCAAAGAAGAACAAAGGGACATCATTCAGTTGTGGACTGTTTATTATTGATTACTGAGACAGATAGACAAAGAAAGAAACAGTATACAAATACTGGTCATACTGTCAGAGATGTATGTAAATATATGACACACCATGTATTATCTCCCTGGCTTACAGTACACCCTCTCACTTGACTCATCCACAAAATTTCCATCAACATAGCATGTGCCCTCTTGGAGGCAGTAAAGAAATAGTAGTTCTATTCCAAGTACTTGAGTGGGAGTAATGTAATGAGGATTTCTCCACCAGTGGTTCTCACATTCATTAATCTAATGCTGGCTATGGTGTGGGAGTGAGATGGGATGGGGTATCTAATGGCTCCAAGACAAACAAATAAGTAATACTTAAGAGAAATGAAAGAAACACAAAGACATGTGCAAAAATATCAATTTAAGTGGCAGAATTCTATAGAACCTGCAACTGTAAGACCATAAAACTTCTCCAAAAGTTAACTTTTTGTGGTGAAAATTAGATACATTTTTTATTTTGATCCCCATGTAATTTTTACATCTCAGTATGTGTTATTAATGACATGATTTGGTCCTAGATCATAAAGCATTTTCTTCACACTTGAGGCATTATTAGCAGTTATTTTCTAACATTTAATACATGGAATGTTAAGTTCAGGTGTTTAATTTATGAAAAGCAAGCAATAACTTCCCATTTTCTGATTGTCAAATGAATTAAGTCAGCATCAGTACCATTATCTGACAAGGAGCTTTAACAATCTACACATATTTTATAATTGTTGGAATGTTTTATGAGGCTGAATACATACAACATTCAGTGACTATTTCAGTTGCCAATTACTGTGACAGTCAGTCAGGTAAAAGTCATCCCCCATAACATCATGGCCACAGAAAGTCAAAACTTGGTATGCCATGGTATTTTACACATGTTCTGTATTTCAGCCAGCAGCTTGGACTACATAGAAGGGGGGTCATTAGATGGAACAGACATAATGGTCAGCTATTTCAAGACCTTCAAATGAGGCTGATCACTAATGCTCAGAACCCAGATCTCAAAAAGGTCAGCGGTGGCCCATTTTCTAAAAACCAACATGTCAGTGTCCCTTCACACACACCAATTAACATCAAAGAGATCTCAGGCTGTTCTATTAATAGCAGGACTTGGATGTCAGCGTGGAACTTTGTCGTAAAGCTCATTGCTGAGCTGGTGCCATTTAGCCTGTTGAAGTGCCTTGTGGAGTGTCTGGAAATGGGCATCAATCCTTTCCTCTTTGAGATTATTCTCTCACAGGCACGCTGAAGTCAGTATTCAGTAAGTACTCTCTAACCTCAAGCTATTAGTTTGTCCTCTCCCTGTATATGTTAGATCGTTTGTGGGCGTGATCATGTGTAATTGTAACCATCAGAGGTAATGGCTACACCTAACAAGTCTTTGGAAGGCTTTTTTGAAGTCTTCATTAAAGATGGTGTAGATGAGGGGGTTGATCAGTGAGTTGAGGTATCCCAACCATGTCAGAAAGTCAGCCATCTCCACTGAAGTACTGCAAGAACTGCAGGTGTTGACGATCACCTCCTTGACAAAAAATGGCAACCAACAGATGACAAAGGCCCCTATTATCAACCCCAACGTGGATGCAGCTTTGCGCTCCCGTGAGCCAGAGATCCGTGGTCCTTGGTAAAACTGGCTCCGACGTGATTCACTACGTGACTCATGCCGGCGTGACTTGCAATGGAAAGCCTTCACCGAGACACGTACCCGTTCGCGCGGAGGTTCCTCAGTTGAGGGTTCAGAGAAAGACTTTTCTGGTGGGCTTATGGGCTCAGGACTTCGTGGCCCCCCATCAACGTCGTCATCTCCAGCGGGGTAAGACGAGGGGATCATGCTCCCATTGGTCATGCATGAGTGACGGCTGGCTCGGCTGGCCTCCCTGCGCATATAGAGGGTCTGAGCAGCCCGATAGATTTTGTAGTAGAGGATGAGGATGAGCAGCAGGGGGATGTAAAATGCTCCAAGGGTGGAGTACAGGGTGAAGGCCATGTGATGGTGGATGATGATGCACTGGTCTTCATGGTCTGCATCTCCGCTGTAGTGCCGCCACAGTAGAGGAGGAAGTGAGATAAGGATGGACAAAAGCCACACCACTGCCACCATTGCACCAGCCCTGGCCCCTGTGCGTTTGCGAGAGTACTCCACTGCATCAGTAATGGCTCTGTAACGGTCGATGGCGATTGCAGCAAGGTGCAGGATGGAGCACGTGCAACAGGTGATATCCACACTTAACCAGATGGTACACACCACCTGGCCCATGACCCAGCTCTCTTTCTGGATATAGATGATACTGAAGGGCATGACCAGCACAGCGACTAGCAGGTCAGTCACTGCTAATGAGCAGATGAGGTAGTTGGCCGGGTGGTGCAACTTGCGGGTTACTGCGATAGCTGTGATCACCAGGCAGTTGAAGAATGTAGTCAGGATAGCCAGAACAGACAGGGTCAGTGTAAGCAGGATCTTACTGGGAGGAGGTTTAGTGGTCTCCAGTGAATCATAATCACCACTGCTTGTGGCAAATACTCCTTCAGTGCAATTGGGGAAATCCATTCTGCAAGCAGAACGAAAGACAGTTGTGCATTAGACATAAAGGGAGCTTACAGAAACTGTGCTGTCATAAACTAATTTTTAGGAGCAAGAAAATCATTTTGAGCGAATATGTGTATATTATTTGTTGTTATTTAATACGTTCATAATCTGACATGGAATTTTTTAACAGTCAACATTTTAAAGTGCTGCAAAATCTTTCCCCTCTTCTTCTTTTCAGCATTCACAGCCAGTGATTTTGCTTTCTGAACTTCATATAGAAAACATGTCAGAGTGGATGAAAGGAAGGCTTTCATTCAAAATGTACGTCTAAAGATAATGGACTTTAAAGAGTATGCTCAAGGTCTTGAAACACTGAATGGTTAGCAAAGCTTTGACAGTCTTTATTTCAACCAAAAAGTAGAAATCTAACAATCCAGTCCTACCTGACTAGGCTTTAACGTGTTGCATTCACTTGGTTCAGTGCTCAGCAGACAGTCTGCTCTGACCTGGCTGCCCGACCACGCAGCTCTGCCATCACATCACTTCTGTCACTCATCAACACCTGGGAAAGAAAGAGACAAAGAGAGAGAGAGAGAACAAGACAGAGAATTCATGAGAAAGAAAGTGAGAGGAAAAGTGAGGTTACACCGCTAAGGACAAGTACACTTACACAACAGTAAAAATCACTGCATATGCAGACGCATACTCATAAATTACAGTAATAACATAACAAGTGTCGTGGACACTTCCCAAACTTGATAAAAGCACAAACAGAGACAATTTTTTGAATTACTGGTATGAATACATTCCAATTTAAGCTCACAAAATATTCTGACTTTGTTGCTTCATCCCAAAAATATCACTGTTTGTTTACTAAAAATATATGTAAATTTGTTGACCATTCATTTGGCAACAGCCACGATGATTAAATCAAAATGCTCAGGTACGACTGTCATTGCAGTTCTCCTTCACTCTCCGCATTGCTCAGTACCCCAAAGACATGAGTGGGAACTGTTGCTATAGAAACACAAGAAGTACAGTAGTTTTACTTAATGTGGTGATGGAGCAGAGGCAGCCCAACTCTGACTGTCAGGTCTCTACAGAGACAGTTCGATTCCCAGGTGATACGTCCGGGGGTTGGTGGGTGGGTGAACAGGGTGGAAAGGCTACATGGTAACTGAATGAGATAAGAGATTTCACTTTACTTAACCCTTGTACACTGCAAAGAGTCTGCTAATATAACTTGCCATGGGCACTAGCTAACCATTGCTTATGTAAAATATTACCCTCTTGTAGAAGGCTCCAGGTAGCATCAGATGCAAAATCCAGGTGAAATTGTGGTATTTTCATACATACACCATTACAGTGTTGAGCATCTTATAAAGTATGTAGGTGAAATTCACCAAGAGCTGTGCAGTGGCATATGATGAGTATTGTTTAACTACCTCATTCAAGGTGTGGGCACTGGCCATCCCTTTTCCACAATGAGTCACCTGGGTCATATCTCTGCTTAGTGTTTTACTGTACAAAAGAAATGACATTCCTACTGTTTATAACACTTGCTGACACAATGAACCTTTTGGATTATTTAACTTTAATATCTTTAACTACAAATTACATATACTCAGTGCTAGACCTGGTGTTGAAAACAGCAGTTTTAAAATTAATTTTCAGGCTCGGTGCAAGAAAATTACGACCTTAAGTGAAGTTTCACCAAACACTCAAGAGTCGGGTACAGTTCATTATGCTACACTGGCTGAAAAATACATTTAAAACACAAGTGGTTTCAGCAACTCCAGAACAAATTGCTTTGCTACTGTGAAATGAACCAGTGAAGAGTATTTGTTTCTCTATACCTGTGATTCCAGTCTTTAAAGACAATAAAATTGCCTTCCTCTGTGTTCTGATGCAATTCTAGACTCCTTCCCATTTAGCCTCCAATGAATTTGGAAGAAAATAGTACTTACTATGCAGATTACTTTGCACAGATAGATGATAATTACTGGTGCACTTCAGTAGCAATCTACCGTGTGTCACTGCGCTGATGTATTCTCAGATGCACATCTGAAATTGGTTATTTTTGACAGTGTTTTAGCATAAATGTATATTTAGACATACAGTATGGGCACAGCACAGCGTGCTTGTATGAGTGTGTCTCTGTGCATGCATGTACTGTATGTAAATGCAGTAACTGACAGTGTGCCAACAGTATCAGCCTGTCATTATATGCAACAAAGAAATCTTCTGCTTTTGTCTTGAAATGCTCTAAAACATAGGCTTTCTGCTCAAGGCCATCTGAAGATAAGCTCCAGTGAGCCAGTGTGAATCTGCTCTCTGCTTTATTCAGAACAAAAGCAAGTGCCCTTGGAAAAAATCAGTGAACATGGAAAACAGCTTCATTTTAGTGACTGATAGCCACATTGTTTTAAAATTATACAGTAACTTTCAAGTTTTTGTTTTTTTTCAGTGTTATCGTGTTATTTTCTTGACAACTGATCTACTCATTATGGATAGGTTGTGATAAGTAATAACCAGCACCCGAATACAGTTCAGTCACATTTAATGGGTGTCATGATCTACAATACTAGCATATTTATTCAGCATTCAAATAACCATGCACAAAATTCAAAATTTTCAAATGCAAGGATATTATGTGGCTGTAATATCAAGCTGTAGCAATATTGTATGATGATGGAAGTATATGAGCAAAAGATTCAGGTTGTGCAGTTAACAAGGAGGCTGACAAAGTGGAAACATGTTAAAAATATTTTAATATTTCCTTGACTTTCAGAGATGAAGATACAGAGATAAGTTTAATCCATTCTCACCCAAACTGAGAGCAACCCACAAAGCAGCACACATATACTGTGTACACACACAAGCAAACACCAACTTCACTCTAATTTGAAAAAAATGATTTGCAGTCACCAAAAAAAGTGTCAATCCCCTGACATCCAATCTCTTCCCGTACAAGTACAGGGAAACTGCAACGGTCACGTGGAGCACAATCTCTGAAACACAAACAGTTTGGCCCAGGCAGGACACCGAGCTGCCAAGTGTTGTTGTGAAGGAGGAGAGTTGTGAAAAAACTGATTGTGTGAGTGACAGCTCTGGAAAGATGCAAAACAAATGACTAACTGTGGTAACATAAGAGGGCACAGCAACCCTCATTTATTTGCAGGTCTAAATGTCTGTTTATCTATTTTCATCTGCTGTATCTATTTAATTTAGGGGACAGAAAAACAAAATGCTGCAGAGGACACACTATGTGGATGAAATGCTGTAGAAATACATTTTATACACAAGTGAAAGTAAATATCAATTCTAGCTTTCTGGAAAAAGCAACCTACATTGTGTTATCCTGGGACTGCATTTTGATAGCACGCCATTTTTGGGGACATTTCATGTGTAATGTCTGTGCATTTTAAGCGTCACGTGTGTCATTTAATGTTGTTAGGGTTCTGGGCTAAGGTTAAATGACGCAAATAAGTGAAGGGTTCAGTATATGGCCAACAGCTTGTACTAAACATTTTCATAATATTCCAGTGTGTTTTATTTTTTCATTCAGCCGTCATTAATTTTTAATCACATTTTGACAGATGAGAATATTTTATGTAGATCAGAGATCACTAGCAAGAAACTGTAGCTCCACATCAAGGATGAATAAAAAGCAAATTTTTTTGATAATGACAAGCGACTAAAAAATATTAGATGTTCTAATTTATACCGTGTGTCAGATTTTTCATGTCCACTTTACGGCCATCACTGTTCTCACTCATTGACCTGTGTCCTCATTTCAAGAATCAACATACTGCAAAACAACCACACCAAGCCTCTGTGCTTCTGGGAGACGGTGACATTGTGGGGAGGCACTGGGCACACACAGTTGCATGAAAAATTTCTTTCCTCTCTATATCACTGAACATCCTGACAACACAACAGCCCAGTCCCACCAATCCTCTCTCTGTGTCGTCATCCAAATCAGGTTCCTGAGGGAAACAGCTGAGTGTGTCTCAGTATGTAGTATATTAATATAGCATATTCTTGCATATAGACCTTTATAGACTTGCAGCCACTCAGGTAATGGGTTAAGGAGGCCAATTAAAAAAGAACTTGTCAGATTGATATCGCTTCAAACGACATCTTGGCTGTCTATAGACAAGTTTGTAAAAACGCATAGAATTTACTGCCAAGTTAGTAATATTACACAGTCCCTTAGAAAGTCAAGTGAAGTCACTATTATTTGTACAGTATATCCCAAAAAATCCCACACAAATCACAGATTTAGCTTCCTAATCTGCCTTTTGTATGTTTTTTCTGTTTCATTTTCCTTTTTCTTTCTGTGTACATACATTTGTACTGACAAGATCTCTTTTAGAAGTCTATTCAGTGTTTGTTCTTTTTTCAGACACAGCATGTTGCTAACCACATGAAGAGACTTGACCTATACAGTGACATCATGTCAAACAATTCATTTGTGCTTAGCTCATTGCAGATATACTGTATACACAAAAAAGCTGGTGGACTTAGATATATTCTCATTGTCCTTATGAAAGAGCATCAGTAGATGAAGTTAAAATTATTATATCTATCTATTATTTACATATACATTAAAATATATTGGCACATTTAATACAGTTTCCTCTCTGCTTCTTTGTACTAATGTAGTTGTGGTTAAGTTTGTTAGTAATTTATAACCCTCCCTAAAATGTGTTGTGACAACAGCCAGTTCGTTCATTATGGAAGGGTGTCATTAATTACTGTGAGCACCTACTGTGAGAGTTGGAGCAGAAATCTATTTGAAAAAAAAAAAAAAAAAAATTTTCAACAACTAGAAATTGTGTAGCTTGGAGTATAAACAGAAGAGGTGAGTGAGTGTACCATGCACAGTTTTGCTTTTATCACACAATGCAGCAGAGAGGTGTATTTTATTTCACTTATCTTTGGAAAAATGCAGATGATCTCTCTCAAGATGATGATCTCTTCACACAAACAACACACAGTATATACAGTGCAGCCTTGTCATGAAAAAAGGAAACAAATCCAGATACTAAATATGTTAAATCAGATTAGAATGACAGAGGATAATAGATTTCCCTGAGAGTGGTGTTATAGACTGTTTTATTGCTAAGAGCATCTAAAATGAGATAATTTTGAAATAAAAATGTGGGTTGTCAGAAGTATGACACATGACCTGTGCCATTAACTTCAAAGAAATCTGTTTTCCTACAGTAATTGCCAAGTTGTTATCTCCCCTTAGATTATGGTTACAGAGCTACGTGATATTTTGAGTTAATGAGAACATTTATTTAAATATTTAACATGGTGCGCATCTCATTTGAAATAATTAATGGCCTGACACCAGAATGTTACAGCTATTAAGGTTGCTAATCATGTTTTTAAAGTGGAAAGGTAAGGTCTTAAGGTCTTAATGAATTAAAATTGTAACTCCCTTGGAGAAGAATCAAGATCAGAAAACTCCTGAAGAGAAGATATCAGCAGCTAAACATATTAAATGAGCAAATTGTTTGCCTCTGCATAGGCCCATAATGCTGAGAAACATCAACACATGCTGCCAGATACACAGCATATACACACATACAGTATCACTAGCTAGTAAAGTTGTTTTGCCAAACATGTTGGCAAAAAATCCAGCAGACAGAGACACGTTATCATTCATTTGGAGTTGTTTCTGGTAAAAGGGTGTTATATATCTTGAACTGGAATCAACGTTGCTAGAGAATGTAATCCAGAAAGCAATTATATTTCCTTGAAAATATACTTGGGAAAGCAAAGTTGTATTTAAATATATTTTGTGGTAGATTTGCAAGGGTTAAAAAGATTCAACCTTTGTAAATGTGCCAAAAAAAAAAAAAACCTCAAAAGAGACTTAAAAGATCCATAGAGGAGCAGCACTGAATTATAATTCTCTGTGATTTCAGCACTACGAGCAACCACTTTCACACTGTACTGCAGTAGTGTGATAAAAGAGGAACATTAAATGACTAAATGAATATTGAATATTGCATTTCTGCATGTACATTTTTCTTACATGGACCTCCCATCAGTTACACACTCATTTAATTACAAGTGATTAGATTAGAACATCATAAAATACTCATTAATGCAAACATAAACAACGACTTTAGTAGTTTTTGTCTGATGTTTTCTCTTTAATCTACACAGTGAGCATGAACAGCTCCCTTTGGATGCATGTTAGAACTGTCGTGTGAGAAGTATAAAAGAACCTTAACTGATGCACATATACTCTCTCACATACACATACACATACACACACTATTTTTGTGGGGAAACTCATTGACATTAAAGCATTCCCCAGCCTCTTACCCTAACCTCAACCATCACAACTAAAAGCCTAACCCTAACCTTTACCCAAACACCAACCTAAACCTTATTCTAACCTAAACCCTACAACCAAGTCTTAACCCTCAAACAGCCATTTAAAGCTGTGAGGGCAACCCCCCTCCCCCAACACACACACACAAACACTAAATACTGACATAATCAGCCACTTCGTTTTAGTGCACCTCATGCATAGTTCCTAAAACCTGGAGGAGCTATTACCCCCTGTCAATGTTCACTTATTTCCACAAGAATTACCCTGTAACGAGGGCACCTTAGTGTAAATGGACTGGGTGGAGGAAATGAAGCAAATGGCTAAATTGATGAGAGGTCTGCATAAAAAAACATATTGTTTATGCAGAAATGTAATATTCATAGTAATTTAATGCTGTGTCCTCTTTAATCCCACAACTGCAATCCTGTTCTACTTTATTCTAACAACAAGGAAACATCAACACAATGAGAAGGATAATTTAGATGTTTCTCGAATTAAAAAGGTTGCCATTCAGCTGTCAATTCTGGTGGCTCATATGTCACTGAAATGTCAACAACAGAAATATTTTTAAATCCAACAACATAATTTTCATGTCTTATGTCTTAAATATGTTAAAAGAGTATGACAGGTGTGTTGCTCACTACACTGCATCAGACTTTGCTTGGAAACAGACCCTCATTTCCTCAAGTCTCCTTGGAGTTGTTTGGTGGAGATCAAGGTTATGCAGAAGTCGCACCCTCACTCTGTGAAGAAATTAATTAGAATGGTGCCGAAAAATGGGAACTAGGAGATAAAAACAGAAAATAAGCAGTTTCTTGGCACGCTGTCTGTACATGACTTTTCTATTTGTGTGACAGAGGGGTATGGAGAACTTATTGCGAAAGGATTGTAGCACATAGTGTATTAGTAACTTGTTGATCGAAAAAAATGATAAAACCTTCGGAAAAAAGTATGTGAAATGACTGAAATTTCTTTTGATATGCTTGCTGACTCAACCTGCATGCTTTCCACTGCTGGAAACAGATGAATGATTAGAACCTGCAAGGTGAGAGAAAAAGGCTTTGAGTGAAGCCGCCTGCAGCTTTAGAATTGAAATATGCTTGAGAATGACTTCAACATAGCTGCAGGGGTTGAATAAATCACACATTACCAACTGAATAATGCTATTAAATCACAAGATTTTTGGCTTTCAGCAGGTATTAAGCTCTGGAACAAAATCCCAGTCCATTAGGGTTTGCTCATCACACCACTGGCTGTGCCCAAGAAGTACAAGCCCACAGCAGATATGGATTCATAATGTACAGTACTTTTTATGTTTTTTTAAAACTTGAAATTAGGGTTAGCTACATGTAGGTTCACTTTGTAGTTTAAAGTTCTTTCAGATCTGATCAGAATAACTTGACAGTTTTTGTCATTTGTTGCACCAAAGTCACTGCAAAATTGAATAATGAACTTACAGAGTGGCCTCTTAGTCTTAGAAATTGTAAGATTTCTAACTTCTAAATTCCCCTCATTTTAAAAATCAGGGGAATTTGATTGGGTCTTTGGATTGACGAAAGCCTGAAGTGAGGCCTGTAGTTAAGAGACTTATATCTTCCTTTTGTGAGATGTAAGACATGTAAGTGTAAATGGGGTTCACATGCTATCCATTACTTTTAAAGCTTTTATGTACAAATGGTCTTCAGTCAGTCAGACTCCTGACCCCCCCCCCCGCTCTACCACTCTCTAGTGCCACAGTTGTTGTATTTAATGCATTAAATCATTTCAATATAGTTATATACTTTTTATTGGTAATTTCACTTAATGAATGTCTAATTAATTTTGTTAGTGCTGCAAGGTTAGAGGAAGCATTTATTTATTTTTTCTTAATATTAAAATGAAATATAGTGAGAGAAGAGAAGAGAAGAAGCTTCATCGATTCTCAGCAGGTAAATTCAAGTTATTGCTGTACTGGCCACAGGCCAAAGAGACAAGTAAGGAAGACAAATTATGGAAAAAATAATGTGGATATGTGCTTATAGGATTACTGTACCTTGCAACAGCTAGTAACAATGTGCAATAATTCATAGCTTGCACTATAAGAAATCGATGCCATATCATTTAGTGTTACACTTTTTTAGTGAAAAATGTACCTGTTGCCTGAACATTTACAGTCTTCTCCTTTCCTGACAGAGAAAAGGACAAAATAGCTGAAAATGAGCAATAAGTAGGGCTATGGACAAATAACAATTTTCACTACACTTCATTACATCCAAGACTCAGTCATAGTCATAAACCAGTTATGGATTCCTCTAAAAGGATTGTCAAAATGAGATTAGTCTAATTGTAAATAAGACCGAGAGGAAGTCAGTTAATGGATGCTTCTTGTAAACCCAACAATGACCAACCCAACCCTTTCTGATCAGAGGTTAAATGTCGTAATTATTGAGTAATATCAGGCCACAAGCATACAAAAAGTCACAGATTTGAAATTGCTCATTAAGCCTTGAAAGTCCTCCCTAATGCCATCTATTGCCTAATCTATTTTATCCATGATCTCAACCCAAACCTTTATTAGTTTACCATATTACTTCCCAATATCAGTAATGCAGTGTGCCTTGGACTTTGTGTTGATTATGCCTGAGTTACAGTAGTTTTATGTATTCCAAACAAACAAATTCAGATCAGCCAGTAAAAAAAAAAAAATTAATGAACTGGATTGGAGTTAATGTTCAGAGTATCAAAAACCGACATTTGCTGTACATTATGAAAAGTCTTTTGCCATTAGAAGATGTGTCACTGCTTCATATTGCTGTCAGAATGAGGGTGTATGGTATCAGCATAACAGCTTTCCAGCAGAGATTCAGAGAGCGATAAACATGGACCCAAAAGCTCAATGCACAAACTTACAGAAGACAGCACAGAAAACACAACAGGAAACTCTTTAGGGAAAGCAACAGCATCGCTAGATGGAGGTACCAAATCTTGGTCTACATCTTTATCTTTATTTGCCTTATCAACACACAGACATCCTCCAAAGCACATAACATGTAGACTCATGTAGACTGCTTTTCAATCATACTTGTGCAGTTACAGTACCAGTCAGTACTAGAAAGAGGTGCACATTGCAGAAAGTTCATAAAATTCACAGCGTAATTCACAAACAAAGTCACAATCAAATACTAATGCAACGTTATCCTGCCTGCATCTACAACCAACCCACACATACAAAGTTAACAATGTCCCATGACTCATCCCAGCATGAAAGTAGCTGGGATGAGTCGCTGAGGTCACTGCAAATTCTCATGAGATGAGTAATGGACAAGTGCCGTACAATCAAATATATTTTTTCAAACACTCTGACACATGTGAATCAGTTGAGGCGCTAAAATTGGGCGCTTCACTTTAGCTAAATCAGATCAAGTGCTTCTCATTTATCAAGCATTCAGAATTTATTCAACAGTTTTGTCCTCAATAGTCAATGAGGAACTCCTGAATTGACACATTCAGTAACTTGTGTCCCTGTCTGAGTTGAAATGGAACTACAAGCAGAGGGAATTAACAGACCTTTTAATTTGAAGATGTTTCACCCAAACTGCAGAGCACCTCTGGGAAAAGCCAATGTGAAGTTTGTATGCAAGCCTGTTGGCCTTTTAATGGGACAGCACAAAACTTCTTTTTGGAGTACATTGCTTACGGCATTTACCATGCAACGTTAGCGCTATCTTGAGCCTCTATTCACCAAGCAATAACCTAACAAATTAGCTTTGATCTTTGATTTCTTCCGCACATTCGGGAAATAAGCATACAATGTATTGTGTTTGTGGCAAAAAGCACAAACATAAAAGTAATCAAAGCTACACAAAGAAAAAAAGAAAAATCATCAATTTCATCTTTCTTTGAAACATCAGGCTAATATTTTAGAGGGAAAAATTAATACAGTTTTGAGCTTAATAATGAAAGAGCTGGAATTTCAATGAACCATCAGCTTTCATAGACGTCAAATTTATGATAATGGCAGAGGTTTTGAAATCCTTGACAGCGCAGATCCTATTTCAGTGGCTGTTTTACATTAATGCACATGCTCCATGTATGCAGAGAGAAACATGTACATTGCCCTCCTGCTAACTCCATCTAAAAAACAGATTGTTTTCCCATCTTAGCAACTTGATAGAAATGCAGCCTTAACGACACAACTAGTGTGTCTGTAGCAGCACTGAGTATCCACAAGACACTTGTACTTGTTGGTTCTGGTGGTAATCTATTATTAACAAATATATCAGAGTTTAACAGATGGAATATCAATTACAGTATGTAAATATGAAAGCAAGAAAGAAACTCCACTGTTTGTTCTTGTTAGCAGCTTAGACATGTTTCCAGTTACGTGATGTTACATTGGACATCAATGGACTGCTATGGCACTGAGACATGTATCTCAGTTCAGGCTGTGGCCGCTAAGGCAGTCCTGATCAGTGGGTTTTGATAATGTCACATCATTTGTTGATAATTATCTTTTTAGAGAAACATCCTGGTGATAAAATTGAAAGAGACTTTTCCAGCAGTTGTTGGGGAGCGACAAAATCCACAGACAGTAGGTCAGGATGAATGGCTCAACAAAATCTGGAATTTTAACATGGATGATGGCTGTTTGACCATAAACACCTTAAATTTTGGTGATAGACCAGTAGTTCCCAAACTGGGGTTTGTAGAGCCACTGCAGGTGGAGTTTGCATGAGGAGAGGGAAAACGTGGAGCAGACCAAAGTGACATTAATCTAGTTGACTTAATTAATTAATTATTAATTCTAACAAAACACAATAGAAAAATTACAGAATGAGACATGACAGAAAACTGGGAACATAGAGAAGGTGAAGAGAAAGTTTCCTTTGGGAAGAATGTAAATATCCTTTCCGTCCTTGAGGTCTGTAAACGACTCAGCTTTGTGATTCTCATGCGGTACCAGTCAGGTCATCCCCACCGAATAGGCTTGCATCTTCCTTTACACGTAGCTGCTTCCATTTCCATCTCAACCTCATTTTATGGAATCATGAGCCTCTAAATTGACTCTTGGACTTTCAGGCTTTTAATTTTATTCCATTAGGAATTTAAAATATGAGAAGAGACCATATCAGACCTTGGTATAATGAATTGCCCAGTTGGTGGATGGTCTCTCTTCAGGTGAACTTAGCCCTACAGGTTATCGGAACGTTACTAGTTCATTCTGCAGAAGTCAATTTACTATATAATCCAGATTAGTTCTACTTCTAACAGGGCCAGTATTATAGCCATGGATGGGGTGCTCCCACCCTCCTCTATCTCTTATTCATGGCTGTGTGCACTCTCTCTCTCTCTTACACACACACACACACACACACACACACACACACTGTGAGCAGAATCCACCATGGTACTGGTTATGCTGCCTTGGGTTTGAAGACCCCCTCAAATGTCTTCAAAGATCCATGAAAAAACAATGAGAGCTGTCTAGCATTTGCATACTTTTGGCAACTGACATTGGCATAAAAACCTCTCATTTGAATTCTCATCTGTCATGGATTGGTGACAATTAATTAAACATTGATTCCTGAAGGCTGTGGGTTTTTTAACTTAGCAGAGATGCATTTAGTGCAGTTCTTTTCATAATAGGCAGTGCTAGCAGACACATAAGGGAAACAGAGAGCTCAAAAAGCCTTATTTTTTATTGTCTGGCATGAATAGGTAAGATGTATCCAGGCAGATTTTGACTGAGGCTCTTGCCTCTGTGACATGTCAGTGAAAAGCTGTACATCAGATTTCTGTCTGATCTTTATTAGTAGCCAGGGGAAAATAGAGAGACATCAGGAGCAAACTCAGTTAAAAGGTTTTTCTTAAAAGCTACATATGTCAAGTTTTCTTTGAAAAATGTACTTGTGTCATCAATGTAATACATGGGTTGGGCCATAAGTGAAGATGTCAGATTCACAAACTGCATTTGTCCTAATGAAATGATGCTGTGATTCAAAGACAGCTCTGTCAAAGTAAAGGACAAACTGAAATTTACACAAGCAACAAACACTCCCATCCAGTCAAAGAAAATAAATCTTTCTACTTTGAGTGTGGGAGCATTATTTGAGATGATCAGTAGTGCAAATAGCTTACAGCGGTATCAGCAAAGCCAGTGGTACGAAAACACAAACAGCGAGCCTAATTAAACAGCTGTGTACCATGTACCAGCCATATAAACTACAGATATTATGAACCTTTTAACATTCAAACTAAGTGTTATTTCAGCTCAGTAAACTTTCAGTTTACCACCACAGATACACCAGGCTATAAACAAAACAAATTTACCTGAGCACACCACTCCAGTCCAAAATAAACAAAAGAGAAACACTGGTTATATATCGTTGTAACAATAAGCAAACATATCTTCTGCGCATTCAGGTGGGCTGATCATTTACCAGTCAAAGTTTCTAAAATATTCATAGCACAATGCCACAACACCTCACAGTGTTATCTGCTGATTCAGTAGAGATATACTGCTTTTCTCTCTGTCTCTTATTCCTTTGGCATATTTTGGTACAAAGCATGCTGTCTAAAGTTTACTGAAATCATGTCTCAGAACTTTTTCACCCACCTTTCAATTTTGGAGTCAATGATGTGCAAATATTGATGTAAAATGCAGATTTTACACTGATAGTTGTCAGGATGCTTTTATCTTTTCTCACCTGCACTACCATAATGCACTCTGGGAGAATTAATGGAGAGCTTTTGTGAATGCTTGACATGTGTATCTGTTTTTAATGTTGCACCATGTTTTTTTTTTCCATCTGCTGTTATTAAATGGTCCTCGTGTTTCATGTTTTGATTGGTATTATTGCTTCTCTTTGCTTTTATCCTTATTTTTATTGTTTGTTTATTATTGCTGTGTATGTTTTTTTCCCCTGTAAAGCACATTTTAAATCTTGTTATGGAATATGTAAGTAAAAAATGTTACTTCTAATAAAGCTGGGAAGGTAGGATGGTTTGGGATCAAGGATTTAAGCTTGCAAATTTCCCATCTACCTCAGTATAAAATGGACGCTAATATTGTTTCTTTGTAATTGGCTGACATCAAATGTGTCAGCTTAAAAAGATATTAAGGTTTAATGATCCCCCAAGGGACATTAGGCAAAGTGGGTGTATTACAATAATAAACTTACTGAGACATGTATCCTGTCACCAGATTTGTCTTGAATATAAATCGTGGACTGGTATATTGCTCTCACTCGATGTGGTATATAGATTTGAAAGTGAAGAAAAAGCAAGATTGGTATATCCCTATACTGTAGCCCAATGAATACTACAGATTGAGCTACACTTAGTGCTTGCTGCTTCATGGCCTCATATCATCACCAGCCACAACGTGTCCTTGGTTTGACTCTGCCACTCATCACTGGTGTCCATTATTTTTCTGTCCAAGATAACTCCCTCGCTGTAATTAAGTACCATAAGTAGATGTGTCTCCTTGGCAAAAAAAGAGCCCAGTGTGGAGACCTCCTTCAATATTTCAAGTCATTAAGTGAAAGGATTCTCAATACTGCCCACCACAGCAAGGAAATTGTTGGCTTTAGTGTACATAAATTAAAAAAACCTCATTTAACCATTAGGACTTTGCAGTGAGGCTATGCATGGATGAGCCCAGTATTCTGAGAATTATGTCCATATTTACATCCAGCATCAGTGTTGAGTGCCAATACAGGAAGCAGTGTGTCCTTACCTGGGGAGCTAGGAAGCAAGGCTGTACATGTTGGGATGGTGGATGGGCATGCACCATGTCCAACTTTCATGCAGGACACCAGAGTATGCATCATGTAACCAACCTGCAATGTCCATTTAGTGTAACCACGACCTTTTCTTAACCTATACTCAAGTGTTTTTGTTGCATAACTGTCACCATCCTATATTTTCCATACCCACAGTTTTTCCCTTACCTTAACTACACCATAGCTGCCATGCACAGATACTAAAGAAAGCAAGTAATTAAAAAAAAAAAGATAAAAAAGAAACAAAACAAACATCAAAATATGTTAGCATTGAACTTGGATTTTGCAGAGTCATCCAATATTGACATTCTTGTCTGGCAATAGGATTGCATGGACACACACGCTCTCAGATGTGTGCACGTGCACAGTCATGGGAATTTCCCTCACTGTCTCTTTATCACACCAACCCACCAACCCCTGACACTTAAATGAATGCTGCACAAATGCTGCAACACACACTCCCTTCAGATGCAATGCTCTCTCTTTCTCCTGTTATCTCTTTCACACGCGCACTCCTTCTTGATCACATGTGATATAATGTCGTGGGTTTGATCTTGCATGGCTTGGTCCACGAGAGCTTCCTAAGCGGACTGGCTGGTCAAAGAACCGTTTCATTGCGGCAAAACTGTTGGATTCCAGCAGGTCTTTGGAGACTGTGTTGCTTACTTTAAGTGAAGTCTACATCCAGATGCGAAGTTCATTGTGAGCAGATACAGAATACGGACATACTGAACATTCACAAACACACATGCAACCACTAGAGAGCCTTTGCTGCCAAATCAACCCTCAAGCAGCAGAGGAATCTCCTCATTATTACTCTGTCTTGGTGAGCTAGGTCTGGTAAAGATCCATGCAATAGCCAGTCAATACAAATCACTCTACATCATCAGCAGGTATGTTTTCCCTCCTCTCTAACAATTAAAACCACCCCTTGATTCTTATGTACAGTAGTCACTGTAAAGGAAAACAGTTATTGGATCCAACTCCACAGACACAGCTATAAAAAATTACAGCGACAAAGATGCATAGATACATTATGCCCAAGTCTATGGGGTCATTCAGCCCTGACTTTATCACATTACATGCATGAAAATAGTTATGCTCGGCACAAATTGATGCAAAGCTCTCTGTTTGGTTTTATGGAATATTTTTAAAAAACAAGGTGAGAAAATATTTATGCCCAGGTCAACTAAACCTTATGTGCAAATATCACATAAAGCGCCTGTCAAGTAACTACTTCCCAATTTCGGTCCATGATTTCAGAAACTGCATGCCAGCCTTGATACATCTCTTAATAAACGTATAACCTGCAGAAAATGAACTTACCCGGCTTCCGTTGCAGAAATAATATGACAGAAGAAACCAGGCAGTGAGAGGAGAACATTACATTCCCTGTTAATGTCCATTCACAGCACAGTACAGCGACGTTCGCGCCGACACCCGTTTACTGTGTCGACTGAGCAGGAGGGGGCGCGAGGGGGGGACGCGCAGACGGGAGCGCGCTCCTTGGCCATAGACAGAGCTCAGAGAGGTGCGTCAGTATGGAGGAGGTGTGAAGACAAGATAAGATTAATAACAGCCCTCCAGTAACCACGGCTAATAAGGAGACGATTGTTTTCTCCTGCAAGCCAGTGTGACATTTTCTGTATTATTTCATCAGATAAAAGGTCTGTATCGTATGTGTCCGTGGTTCACTGTGACCTCAGTCTAATTTCCCTATGTTATCCATGTAGCATAATTTGGGTCTCCATATGGTGGGAAAGGGCTGGAAAAGAAGATGATATTTAGTACAATTTACTATTTACTTACTCACTTACTCCTGAAGTGATTTCTACTGTTGTCATGGTTCCTAATGTAAGCGAATACTTGGTCAAAAATCTACTGACTACAACTATAAATATGAAAATGATAAGTCATGAATATAAAATGCGTTTGTAATAGGCTATTTAAGCAGCACAGCGACTTTTCATGAGGGTTTTTACTATCTGACCTTTCAGAATCATTCTGAAACATTTCTGAGGATGAATTAAGCCACTTTTTCATAGTGTGTTTCAGTGGAGAGGGGGATTAAATTCTCCAAAACCTTTACCCAGAAGTCCGTTAAATTCACTAAGATCTATTGGCAAATCCCTGGATGTCCCCATTTGATGTTTATTGAGAAGATTTGGACCAACACTTGTGCCAAGAGTCACTGTACATGAAATGCCCTATAGAAGAGGCTGCAGAAATTTATAGAAATAGTACACAGTGTCAAAAAAAGGGAAAAGAAATACCTTGCTCACATTAACAAGTTAGTTCACAGTATCACAGTAGCACATCCACTTATATTACAGAGAAAGTGTGAAATCTCGGCAGGTTTCATGCAGAGGCGATGAAAAGGTTCATCAAAGAGTTGGAATAAGTATGAGGCTACCAGAATACCCTTTAATGTACAACAAGCTAATTGATGTAATTTTGGTAATATCAGGTGCTTGGATGATGGTCATAATTAGGGACTTGGAAAACACTGGTTATAATATGAGCTGGCTCGTGATCTCAAGTTGGAGGTGTTGTGTTACATTTTCCATCAATCTCTTAACTCATCTCCCCCCTGAGTACTGCAGCTCTCTGCTGTTTATTTAGCTGGGTGTTACGTAAATGTGTAGTCACTTTGTTTCCTGTAAAAAAAAAAAAAAAGCACTGATTGATGTACAAAATTCCTTTAAGGATGTAGATTGGTTTTGTCGTGTGCTGAGTAGATAAAATGCGGACAGTCAGATGTGATGTGTGGGCTGATGTGCGTTGAGGATTGACAATGCAACAAACAATAACTGTTTCATAGTGGGTTTTATAAATGGACGGTGAACATCCTTGTTGAATCTGAATTCTTTGAAATATATCAACCTTGATGAGGAAATGTTGACTTTCCTTGTGGAACACTGTTTAACAAAAAGGATCTTAAACCAAAAAGAAGTCCAGTTGCCTTCAACCTTAGCACTTAAGATCTTAAGGCTAAAAAAGAAAATAAATGGGTTATTAAGCTGTAAATTCTGTGCAGTACAGTCATTTGGCTACAGTGAATAAAGCAGTATGATGGCTCCTGCCTACAACAACACTTCAGTGAAGCTCAAGCTCAAGCTCATATTAGTCACTGAGAACAAAATGTCTGTTGCCAAATGATACAAAACCTCCATTTAATCAAGTATTGACAGAGTGAAAGATTATACCAGGATGTGGAGTGACTCTCGGACAAATGTTTGATTTCCTTGGAGATAAATCTTAATATGGAACTGCAAAGTGTGAGAGGCTGGGTGAGGACTTTGGTTGTACATTCAAAACAAACCAGCCATTAGGAAAGTCATGAAGCTAAATTAATCGAATGACGAGGATTGTCACTCAAAGCAAATGCTGGAGGGTACACAGTAGCATTATTGCAGTGCACCAACTTCTTACACACCTCAGTTTTAAAAAGAACAACAACAAAAAAACCCATGTAGTCTTCCTTCCTGAAATACATCTGCTACAGTTGCTCCCGGGTTCCTCGTCTAGTAGCTGTACAGTGGGCGGAAAGAGCTCTCATGTTCCCTGGGAGAATTGTGCCTGAGTAACTCTGGAAAGTCACAACACTATCATAAGGGAATTTTCCTCCTTCTTTATAAATGCTGAGAGCCCCTCAGATTTAATTAACCTTCGAATTAATTTGACTCCTGTGTTTTTACTAAGGTTAAGCAGTCCTGTGTGAAAAACCATGTGTGAGATGTGTTTATATGTGTGTATAACGTATAATGTTTTTATAATATATATCTGTGAAAAATACACAGTTACACGTTTTTTAATAATGCATAATTATATTATTTTTGTAGTAAATGTAGAACACGATGTTTATAATATTGCAGCCTCTGTTGGAACATTAGAAAACTTCCATAAAGACATGATGGATCCTGTGTTTGAAGTGCATTTAAAAGCTTTAGGATTTATAGGCTCTGCCAAGAAATAATCTCTCAAAATGTGTTGTCTTTCCAACTTTCTTGTCACATCTGTGTCTTCTTATTAGGATAATTTTTGTTTGCTAGGAAAGCTGTTATTTCAGGCTAGGTTTGACACCATTAATGTGGTATTTCAGAAATGACAAAAATCAAGTAAATACTAAAAAAAAAAAAAAAGAAAGAAAGAAAGAAAGCAAAAATTATTAGATATACAGTAGCTGTGGTTTAAAACTGTTGAATCCTCAAATCTGTATCCTGTCAGAAGGTCAGAATTCCTGACAGTACATGAATCTTTCATACTGTGCACATTTTCATATAAACTTATCTGTGCTTGTTAGATAATAATTACATTTTGCCCATTACCACAAAAGCACATACATTTAAGTCTTCCTTCAGTTTGTCTCCATCTAACCCATGCTACAGTTCGATTAAGTGGGTTGGGGTTATGTCTTACAACAACTAAGACCAGACAACTTAAAACCACATGAATCGAGTTAGGAGCACTCTGCATGCATCAACCTTTCAAATGTATATCAGAAGACTTATCTGTGGTGTAATTGTAACTAGCATGTGTGTACACTCTTCTGTGGGTTCTTGAACATGAACGTTAAGAAGTTAACAATAATATCATGCTTCATGAAGTGAAAAAGAGAGGTTTTGTACATGCAGTGCAGTGGAAGCTCTCTGCTCGTGGGCAGAGGCATAATCCACTTTGGAGAGGGATCTTGGTCCATCATTGTATCCATGACAAGGTTGACTGACTTTTCTGTCATCTCAAAAAATGTAGTTCCATCCTTCACTGCCAAGACAGCCTGCACCCAGTTTCTCCAAACTGCTTCTAATCATCCCTCCATCTTTATTGTTTCTTTGTTTTGAAATGCTAAAGACTCATACTCATACCAAAGCTTCATTTACATTCTCTGTTGCAAAGAGACATAATTAGGGTCCCTTCATAGAGAAATTACAGTCAACCCTGTTGTCACTAATTAGCAATGACTGTTTTTTTTTTATTTATTATCTTGTCACTTTTGAAGATAGAAAATTAATTAATGAACTACAACCATGGTTTAGTCACACACATGTGCTTCTAACTGTCTTGAACACCAGAAAATCTGCTGTCTTTTATTAACTGTTTGGCATTGCATGAAAAATATAACACCATTCCATTCGACATTCATCACTGACTTCAATAACACATCTGTTATTGTCAAATTACAAGTACATCTGTGTTACTTGTAATTTGTCGAGTATTCATGTCTTTCCTTCAGCAAAATATACAGTAAGCTGTAATGTGGTAGAAAGCAGCAGATATCTGTTCTGAGAGGCAAGACATCTATTTATTACAATTCTGCAACAGTAAAATAAAAATACAGGGTTTGCTTGTCTACTCCTACTACGGTTCATCCTATTTTACTCACTCACTGTCGTCATGCAAGTTATGTAACGAGGTCAACAGATTTGCCACACAAACTCTGCAGGTATTCTGCAAGACTAAAGAGCTGGCGTGCTGTCTGCTATTCATTTAGATAACATAGAATTTCTAAATAGCAATAGCAATAACAAGGGGTTACATCAGTATGGCCTTCTCACTGAGATTCCTATGTTTTATTCAGTGTTGTTTTTGTGGCCGCACAATGTGTTTGTCTTGTTGCAAAGATGTGAGACGGGAGGCAGAAACAAAAAGCAGAGGAATTGTATCAGTTTGGACATGTTTTAGAGCTTCTTCACAACCTATAATTGTGATTATTGAGAACATTCTGGGTAATAAGGATGGAATTACTAAATACTCAGTTTTATGAGAGAGAGCAAAAAAAACCCAATGGCCATACTTCCCTGCATGTGAGTGAAACACATCACAATTGGAGTGACTAGAATCCAGAAATAACTTTGCATTCATTATTGTGGATGTTGGAAACCCACCAAACATACAGTATGAGCATGCAGTGGTCTCATATAGCACATAAATTGCAAATGATAGATTCCTCAAAGTGCTGTAAGACTGACCTATGCTCATGTTTCACACCTATTATCATTTTTTGATTGCTTTTGCACCAAACTTATGTGTCTTTGGACAACAGGAGAGCAAATGTGCAATGAGAATATAAACTGCAGTTGGGAAAGACCTGGGTGAACATTTGAACTTGTTACTTACAGGCACAATCACTAAGCCACATTGTCATCTCTCTCACATATGTAGATTCTAAGCAACCTTTAAGAAAGGCTGAGAGAATTGAATGAGAATCCTCTGGTTGTTTTCCCATCACTTTCATCAGAGTGTTGATATCTCTGTTTGTCCTAGGGCTTTGTAAGTATTTGATGCAAAGTTGGAGTCGTGTGGATGCATAGTATCAGATCAGTAAAAGATACTTAAGTTGTGATGACACCCCTGCAGAGATGCCAGCCTCTCATGTGTCACAACACAGCTCTGGCGGTGATTAAGGCTCATTTGAATCATCAGTGTGTCTATGAGCGTGTACCTTGTGTCAAATCTGATCTACATATAGATTTTTTTTTAAAAGCTCGAGGGACATCCATTCTCCAAGGTTACGATTGTTTCAATTCTCTCTTTCTTTTGTATACACACACTTAAACTCCTATTGTATGCCTTTGATTACATGAACTGCTATTCTGCTACAAGAGCAATAAATTAGAGGTTTGAGGATGAAGGAGCACTTGGTAAAAGAGCGTTCAAATATAATTTTTCTGTTTTACTGAACTGCAGTCCATTATTTCCAAAACAAATCAGTTATTTCACCACCTACACAATTACATATCAAGAGCAACACAAATAATTTGAACCAAATGTTCCATCCACAGCGTGGGAACAGTACTGAAGGTAGACAGCGCAAAACAACCCCGGGTCACACTTGTATAACATGAGAGTACTGTGTTCATCAGCTATTAGTCATTTAAGAGAGACAGATGGATGGCACAGCTTCTTTAATGTCATCATAACATAATCATTACCTACTAATTTCCAACTCCATGGTCTGCGGTAAAGTTGACACTGTTAGAGTTGGTGATACATCGAATTCTGGAGGCAACAAAAGCCATAGTGCTCTGCACTTCCGTTCTTTTGTTGAAGCCCTCAAAGCCGAATAAGCTGCACCACCAGGACACTGTTGTTGCCTGGAAATCACTGATGTGTGACCTAGACTAAGATAAATGTTATTTAGAGAGGAGTTAATCTTTCACTTGGTCTAAACAATAACAAGTACTCACAGAGTCTTGGATGTGAGGTACTCAAAAGGTGAGTCTGGTGTAATTCTAAGACCAAATTAAACAATGCATCTCTCAGTAATTTCCATCTTCTCTACCCTGTCTGTGGCAACCGCAAGCCCATTCATTTCTAATCAAGATGTAAGTTTAAAATAATTAGTATTTCCTTAAAAAAAAAAAAAAAAAAATCTTTGGATTTACTCATGTTTGGTGTACTAATGAGTATAGAAGAAAAGAGTAAAGAATTATTATCAACAGTGACTTTTTACATTTTTAATGAAGCCAGTTTCCCCACAGATCTGCCTCAGGTTCTGGTAGAATTGGTGAGAGGTAAGTAGAGGCAGTTTCACATGGAAATAAATCTTGATTTTTGCACAAACAACAAAGCAGTTATTTTGACAGCTGGCGAACAACTTTGAACCTAATGTGCTTCAAGAATTGTAGCTGTGGATATGATGTGAAATGTTGAGAAGAAAAATGTTCAAGCTTCAGCAGCCTTCAGTCTCAGGAACAACTCACAAACACGCACATACACACACCACCAGCTCAAACTACAGCCTCTGAATCAGAACCACTCCTACTCTGTCTCAACAAAAACCCAACATTAAAAGCTTCATAATGCCGGGTGATTGCATTTTTGATTACATTAAACTGTGCAGGCATTCAATCATTCTATATTTTGTAAAGTACTGAAGCTTGATGAAGGCATAGTATTTTTCACTATTTATTTTTTGCTCTGTTTTGTTCAGACTAATTATAGTTTGCTGAGTAGAAGCATTTCCAGTTATATACATGGAGAGCCTGGATGTTCTGATTGCTGAGACATTAAAAATGGGCAATAATTTAACACTCAGATGCACAACTTTAAACAGTGGGTGGAACACTGCAACAAGACAGAAAGAGTCCAGAGCCATGCTAGCAGTGACAATACTAAGCAGACATAATGTTTATAACCTTTAGTATGCCAACAACTGATAATTATCACTGAACACAAAGAGCAATTGATGCTGATGGGAAGATGACTCATTTTGTGAGTGTGTATTCATAAACCAAAAAACTGGACAACTTAAAAGTTTGAGCTGATGATGGCATTATGTGAAAAGTGAGGGGATCACCAAAGTGATTTCAATTAATTCCAAGGGATCTCTACCAAATATCATCAAATAGATGTCAAGACATGGAATGGAATGGATTTGTACTTATACTTTTCTAGTCGTATTGACCACTCAAAGCGCTTTACACTATGTGTCACATTCACCCATTCATACACACATTCATACAGCGCTTGCTCTGTTCATGAAGCACTCTAACACATCCACACCCATTCACACTCCGATGATACATCAGGGGCAACATGGGGTTCAGTATCTTGCCCAAGGATACTTTGGCACGGACTGGAGAAGCCGGGGATCAAACCGCTGACCTTCCGATTAATGGGCGACCTGCTCTGCCTCCTGAGCCACAGCCACCCCAACATTTGACCCAATAATAATCATATTTTCAAAAACGCATGACACATGACTGAGTCCACATCCACAGTCTAATCTGTGGTTACATTTAGTTTAGGTTAGAGAAAGACTGTAGTTTTGATTAAATGTAAATAAGCATGTTGTGTCTGAAGTCACTGTGAACTTTTTACCATATAAAACCAGACCACCTATCCCTCACCATAACCAAGTGCTGTGATTGCCTAAACATAGTCATTAAAAAGTAGTCAGGGGGACATTGTACTGAAAGATTGGCTAGTTTGGCAAAAAACAAATACATTGTCTGTGAACATTATGTTTCCTACAAAACTTTATTTGTTGTTGCAAATAAGCTGTATACAGATGTAATTTCTAGGGTTGCCTGGAGCCATGCCACTAGAATGGCCAGAAACCTATTTTATTCATAAGACTGGCCTCCAAGCTCATATAAACACTCCTTTTCGAAAATAAAACATTTTAAAACAAATTCCAGTAAATAACCAACACCTTTTGTGGCCATAAATTGTGGAGACGTTCCAAGCTAAGCTAACATCTCAGTGGTGATAAGAAAGCCAAGATTCCCTCTGCCTCTATAACACATTAGTGGTCTGTCAAACCTTTGTCTGGACTGCTACACTGTACATGAAGTCTTCAGTAACTACTGCATATCATTTATCCTCTAAGTAACAGTTTGCATTTTTCACGAATCACTAGGAACTGTGTAGGAGGTTTTTATGAAACCTGTGTCACTCTGCCTTATGGAGTTGCAAAACCCATGTGAGCGTCTGGCTTCATTAGTCTGACTTTCACTGGCATATTTAAGTGTCCTTTGATGGTTCAAAAGCTGTTTCAGGTGCTTTTTTAAACTATCCATGTATCCTTGTAGTCAGACCAAAGTATATTGTGTGTCAGCACAAAAGTCCTGGCAGCTTCAGTTCTAAAACTGGATCATGGGTGTCATGAGTATAAAGGCACTTATCTGTCAGACCCTATAAAGCTCCATGCCAGTCGACACATTACTGCAGATTGCAGAGGGTTTGGCTTCCACTCAGTTCCCCCTCGGCCCAGCCAAACAATGCAAAAGCAGCCACAGAAAATGACACACCTGAGAGTGGGTTCACAAATAGGATAGTACAGGTTGCCGCCTCTCACTAAAAAAAAACACACACACATGCAAACACACATGCACAAATGCTAAACTCCATGTATTGTTCATTTGAGAGGAGATGAGTCACTCTTTGACAGCAGTCACTCTCACATCTCCACGATGGCTGAGGCACTGCTAAAAGACCGGGGCAGATACAGATAATACGAATCCAATCAGATGAACAGCACTGACAAGGCGCGCTGCCATTAAACACACTATCATACTCACTGAATGGGAAAATGAGGGCACTGTCCATCATTGATATTTAGTAACAGACACAGAAACGCACAGCATTGATTTGAGATGACAGTCCCTGAAAGAGGTGGCTGTTTTTATTTATTTATTTTAATTTTTTCTCCTGTTCAGGGGAAATAATTATTGTTTAAGCCTGTAAACTCATATTTTACCACCTGGCATTCTTTGTTTCTAAATCTGGTCATTGGCTCGTGTGGTTTTTATTCCCACCAGCTCTGTGTCCTTGAGGTCCTAGCCAAACTTTTTTGGGGCACAGATTTTCTCTGTAGCAGATAGATCAAATTGTTCATTGAAGCCTGTCATTGAATTAGGAAAAGTGAATCTTCTTTGTTATTCCTACTCAATACAGTGCCAGCACAATTCAGAGGCAATGGCTTCTGATCAGTGTGTTTTGTATTCATCTTACCTTAACATTCCTTTGAATCAATCCACTCAGCCTTTTGAGCCTTTTTAAATTTCACCAAGGTCAAATTTAATTGACATTTTTCAATAAAAGATACATGGTAATGTGCAACCTGAAGCTGAAAAAATGGATCCCAATATCAACAAAATGTTATCTATCGTCTCTGTGTATTTTCAACAGTTGGAGCAGAGTGGCATGGAGCACTAATGATGGAATTAATGGCTTTTAAAGTTGGAGAGTTTGCTTTTTTTCACTCCAAAACAATGAGCAAGCTGCATTTACATAAACAGTGAGGAGAATTTTCAGCCTGCTGGCGTGGCATTGCAGTCTCTGTTTTTTTGACCAAAAGCAGCCAGTAAACAAATTCCAGGACTGGCGTTTGCTTTGACATCAAGCAGCAGCTCTGCGTATGTATGTGTGTGACAGCTCCAACAAACCGATTTCCAGACTAACCAGCCAAACTCCAGTTTCTCTCATTTTCCTCCAGAAACTCTTTCTGCCCTTATATCTGTTCATTCATGGAGTCAGTTTGAGACAGTTTGAGGCAGCTCAACAGAACTTATTAGCTTCTTCCAGATCATTGTTTGGGTTTTCCTGTCCACAACTTTGCTGGTTCCCTCTTAGTGGAGTGGTGACCAAAACAGACCTAAACAGATGGCAAACACTGGACTTAAATTTGTTAGTTCACCTGAAATACAAGTTTAAATGAATGCTAATCTTGGTATGTATCTGCTGGATGGGTAAATAGGTATTCTAACAGCTCCACTCTATCTCTAACTCTCACCACTAAACCACTTTCCACTTTCACTGCTTAAAAAAAAAATCTAATTATCCCACATCTGACAGTCTTGTATTACTCATTATGTGCTTTGCTTATGGATGGGTTCAAACTACATTAACTAAGCATGGTTTTAATTCCCCAAAGAGGCCTCTGTTTACTTTGTACCTTCTCCTTTCCCCTATCTGCACTGATGTGAAAACAGACGCCAGGTCTTGACAAAATCGCACCAAAATCATTTTCTCTGTCCACTTCCATATAGATCATATGCTATCAAATAATGGAGGCACAGATAATGCCTGGTGAGGACCAGAGCCGGGGGCTGGCAGGTAATTTGTTTGCTTTATTCATTTGAAGCTGCCTTCCTTTCGGCTGATGCTGAATACACTCTTAACTAAAATGGTTTTTTGCTTGAAGCAGAACCCTTTACAATACCATTAAGCGTGGTAATCATGTCCATCCATCCAACCATCCATCATCTGTACCGAGAGGTGGGGTACCTTCTGGACAGGTCAGGTAATCATGTCACTGACAATATATAGGATTTCCTTGTGGAATGCCAGAATTTGTGAAACGGTGTGATTTTTTTCATTTGACAAGTGGGATTTTTTTTTTTGCACTTAAATTGGTCTGACCAGCATTAAAGCTCAAGTTAACATCAAGGTCACTTTTATTATACTTGCCATTTTAATCTGATTTATATTATAAGGGTTTTTTTTTTTAAATTAAATTTAAAGTCCAATACAGATGTCCAACCCTACCCAAAACCTCAGAGGAACTCTTCTTTATGATGAGCCGAACTCTTCTTTATGATGAGCCACCCATTCAGCTTTTCTGTGGTGGTTTCTAGTAAGTGGACATTAAGTAACATCACTCCAATTCCCCTGATCGGCCAAATCAGGAGTAGCAGCTGCACTACATTTGTACCACATGCATAATTACTGAGGGATCGCTGCTAGGTTTGTGAAATAATTGGTTTTTGAAGAACACAATCACTGCCCAAGGCCAGGGGAGAATATAACTGCAAAAATTTTAAAACCGTGTTGCAACCGGCTGGCAAGTAGCCAATGCTGGAGTGAATTAATTGTATATTGTTATGATCAGCATGTCCCTTTTCTGTTCTCAAAGAATGTTCTGCAATAAAATCTATGTAATTACATTATGGAAGAATGCAGCCATTTCTTTTGCAGTAAGTGGAGGGATTTACCTAGATGTTGTTGTTGTGATGTCTGTTAATCAGTAAGTAATGCCAGTGCAGTATTTGGTTTAGTTACTGTTGAAATTATTTATCCACTATTTGAAGTACAGGAGAATTTATTACCTTTCAGACAGACAAATAAAGGATGCTTTCATCTGAAATGATAAATCAAGAAGAAATCTTGACAAAAATGTCTAAAATGATCTTGTTAGGTTGAAGGACAACTACATTTACGTATTGCTTTTGTGTGTGTGTGTGTGTTTTCACTCATAACAGGTGCCAACAAAGTTCTTCCACAAGACATAGACAGTTAACATTCACACAAATACACCAACCCTTTGTTACTTATCTTGGATTTCTCATTGCTATTGTTTAACTGTTAAAAGTTTTTCCCTAGTGTCTAATTTGTAGCTTTTTAGACATGTGGTGGGGGCATGATTTACAAATGTTGTTTTTTTCCTGTCTTATCATACAAATTATATCTGTGCTTACATTTGCGCATTTGTGTGTGTGTGTGTGTGCGTGACCACCAGGCAGATATGATGAGTCAGAATGATTGTGGTTTCCACATCTGTCATCTGTGTTTTTTAGACATTAGAAACACTTCAACACTATCTGCAAAACTGAGAATCATACTTTCTGAATGCTTTAAATCCAAGGATTTGCATTGTACAGCTGCAGAGTGGGTGGCCAAGTCTTCTTTCACTGTTATTACACAGTAACTGTGGTTGAGAAAATTGCAGTAATTTTGTAACTCACGTAGCCTCAGCACAAGTAATGGTGATTGAGGGTCCAGGGATATATGTAGGTGTATGTGTTTGTGGGGGTGTGTGAGAGTGAAACCCAATTAGATTCTCACACACCAGATAAAATTCCTCCTCTGATGATCTCTACAACATTTTGTTCTCATAAATCTAGGCTGTTTCATTTTGTTTCCTGTGGCTACTTTACATAATGTTCCACTTGGTTAATTATTGCTAAGCTCATTTAATTTTTCTTCACTTACACTGAATGTCCCTCTCCAGAACCCATTTTTGGAAAAAATAAAATGCAATAAATAAATTATGATATAATGAATAATGACATAATGATAATAATGAAAATGTACTATGACAAAAAAAATTCTGTGAGACAAAAAGTTACATACTTACTACTAAGTAACAGATAACTAATATATCATGATCTCTGATGTTTGAGGGTTGAGTTGTGTGGATACATATACGCATAGTATGTGCAACAAACTTTAATTGGCTTTACGGCAGAAAAGGAAACTCCACTAAAGGAAATCATAGGAATCTCTGAAGTCATAGGGAAACATCATCTTATTACCGAATCAGTAGTCTTCCTTCTCTGGGGACCATGAATAAGTGTACACAAATTTCATGGCTATCCATTCAGTTGCTGTTGAGGTATTTCAGTGGCAGCTGGACTTTGCTATCTCTCCATCCGTCCATGCTGCTAGCAAGGCTAAAAACAGTTAGCAGTAGTGTATGTGTGTTTGTAGTTCACAGTTTTGTTTTGTTTTTTTCTTAAGATAATGTATTCACTGGAGTGAGCAGCTGGAGATGACAGAGGTGTCTTGCTGGGAAAGTGAGTCAGAACCTCCTGTTTAGACAGCCCAGGGTGTGAAAGATTACCTGAAGATGTGGATAAAATGTCAAAAATTGTCCCACTGAAAATGTCGTAATATGATAGCATTAGCAAGTGAATAAATCCTAGGATAAATGAGTCATTTACGGTTGTGGACAAGATGTTAGGAGGAGAAAACATATAACATTCTGGTTTGAGGTCCAGTTTAAATTGTTTTCTGACGCGTCTATTCGCTGTCATTGTGATTGTTTATTGGTAATTTTCAAGACTCATTGTTCTTTTGTTAATTAATTTCTTTTATTTCCAAATAAATCGTTGCCAAGTGCTCATTGGTTGTGATATTGCTACAGTCAACTCCACTCTGTGCTCTCTCAGTCAGTATGTATCGTCACAGCCTTGCATTTTCTTCGTATTTGACTCAGTCTTTGCTCTGTCTGTTCATCCATGATGACTCTCACTGCTCAAGCTACGGTAAGCACCCAACTCTCAAAACACAGTGTATGCCAGGCTGATTGAATCTGTCAGAATTCATGGCCATGTAGGATGCTGTCTATCCTGCCTCAGTGGGAGATGACTCCTCAATCACTGTCAGACTGAGCACTGAGAGTGAAAACCACATGTTGCCAGATTAACCTCCTCAGATGAAATAGACAAGACGGCCTCTTTATGAAAGATCAGGCGAATGCTTTTTGTGAAAGTGCCCATAATGTAAAAAGCAGCATGTACATAAAAGGCAAAACTGTTAACCAATAAAAGAACCCAAAGGGAACAGGAGACGAAAACGATGATCATTCCTCTACTGTAGACATCTGGGGATATACTGAGCTCTGATTATCTGCGTGTGCCCAAACTGAGAGTGACTGTGTATTTCTTCATTCATGCCAGTGGAGGATTATCTCTGCCTGAATGACTTCCTGCTCCATTCTCACTCCAGAAGGACCGGTATTCATTTCTACAGTGTCTATTACCCACAGAAGGGGATACAACCTAGCAATTACAGAAAAAAAGCTTAAAGTCCAAAAGAGCAACTTTGTTGGAGAAATGGCACATATCTTTTTCTTTTAATTTTTCCAGGAAAATTCAACTACACATCATTACACTTTTTCATCAAAAATTGGCTGCAGTCCATCCCAGTGCACCCACAGTCTGATAGGGCAACTCCCTCCCACAAATGCTGCCCAGTTGCACCAGTGGTAGTAGTTGTTGCACCAGTGGCTGTTAAGGGATTTCTTGCAAAACGCTGCCCTCTGGGAGTTTCCAGTGCTCTAAGGAGGATTGATTCACAGTGTTTGTTTCCTTGAGTGTATCCATACAGAGGGGGACTTATTAGAACCAAACTGTTTTTATATCAGCTCTTATGAGTCTCACAATAACAAAAAGGCTGATTCACGTGTACACTCTCTGGTGTTCAGTTGGTCTAAATGTCAAGTGAAAGGCACAGAGGTAGCATGGTATTTCATGGTGTCAAGACGATGCAGAGGGGAAAGAAGGTGCACATACAAATTTCCATTGCTGGCATAGTCTAGCAAAAACACTCAACAGTTTATAGCATGAGGAATTAAAAAAAAAAAAAAAGATGTCTTTAATGTTACATATTAAGGCAACTAAAAGTGTGTGTGTGTGTGATTGCGTGCATGTTCATTTATTTGTCTGTTGTTTTTCCCCAGATAGGCAGCAGGAGACCCAAAACACAGAAAAAACACACTCTCTCACATTCTAATTGGCCAAACACGCAGTGTGTTGCAGCAGCGAGCATGAGCTATAGCTGTGGTGACTCGTTTACTCCAACACTCCACTGAGCTCATTAAAAAGCCACAGTGCAGAATCTCCCCACCAAACTAAACCACATACCAACAGCTACCTCACCACTAAACAATTCCAAGTGACAGGATTAGCCACCCAAAACTTGTGTCTTTGATCAAAACATGTTTCTTTTTTTTAAAAAATTTGCAATATTGGCTTAGAAAAATGTCCTTTACTTTTAAATTTTAACTTAAAGCAGCAGTGGTACAGTACAAGAGGTTGGATTGTACTTAAAACTCCAAGTTGTTCTACCTACAGAAATTTTGATTAAAGCAGCTGTAATAATATTCGTTATCATAACAATGTATCAAACTGCAACGTGAAAACAACATGACGATGTGATGGGGGCTGCTAATAGTTATTAAAGCAACAAAATGTAACTTTGCTGAGCAACCGCGCCCTCTGTAGCCACAAGTGGTAATTAATTCTCTTAGCTACAAGTCTGAGAAGTTAAGCGGTTTTCATTTATGGAAAACAAAGCCTATCAATTGGTTTACTGGTGCTCTGACTTCATAGCCCTGGTCACTTAACTGAAACATGGATTAATAGTGTATATAACTCCCAGTTTCTGCAGTCACAAGTGTTGTTGCACAAAGTGGGAATGACAGAGGCGCCATTCTCATTACTAAAAGTCACTTAACGTTGCTTTTGGGCAGCACAGTGATGCAGTGGTTAGCACTGTTGTTTCACAGGAAGAAAGTTTGGGGTTCGAACCCCAGTTCGCCTGGGGTTGTTCTGTGTGGAGTTCCCATGTTCTCCCTGTCGGTTCTCTCCAGGTACTCTGACCTCCTCCCACAGTCCAAAGACATGCAGGTTAGGTTAACTGGTGACTCTAAATTGCCTGCAGGTCTGAATGTGAGTGTGAATGATTGTTTGTCTCTATGTCGGTTTATAAGCAGTATAGATAATAGATGGATGGATAATGTTGCTTTAACCCACAGAGAAGCATCACTCAATTGTGCTGCTCACCTCAGCTTTATGGAGCTTTACAGTGAGTTTCAGCTCATTGTTTCATGTTCAGCTGCAGTGAGCAGCTGCTTTCAGGGTCTACAAACCCACTGTACCTTACCTGCCTCGCACCAAACAACAGACACAGTCAGCGATCAGCTGGTGAGCATAGTGGAGTTTTTAGCAGCTTAATAGCCAGATATTTTTCTTCAGTAGCTACAAGAAAGTGAATATTACATTCATCAGATGGCCAGAAACATGAATCCAAAATGAATGATAATGTTGTAAATACTGCCACCATGTACAGTGTTCTCGCAATGTAGCAGACACAAATTAGTTGACATTAATCAAGAGTAACATTTCAAAAGTCAAGAATATATACAACATTTTATAGAAGGTTATGATGACATCTGCTTGTAGGTTTTCAAATAAAAGTTGTAGAGAACTGGGGAGCTCTAAATGGCTGCTGTACATCAGCCTCTCTGAGCACAAATTTCCTGTCAGAGAAAGTCGGCACCACTCTGACCCGTTGTGATATTTTGATCCAATACTCAATGGACTGATTACTATTTCAAACTAACTGTGCCACTGGAAGATGAAGAAGATGAGACATATGGACAGATGAAGTACAGAGCGAGCAGTTGGGGCCGAGGCTGTGCCGCTTGTGTAAACCCCGTGGAGGCTCGTTGCCATGGATTTGTAGGCTCATGCACCACCAGTTTACTCAGGGAGTTTGGGGATTCATGGTCGGGATTACAACTTCTGAAACAGCCAACAAAAGCAGTCGGTGGCTCTGGCTTTAAAAGAAAGGATATGTTGGGCCCAAAACATGCTCAGTAATTCAGGACATAAAACTTAATTTATGAAACACCGGGGTAGTAAGAGTACCCACTACCACCTATTTAGTTTCCCACCTGCAGGTAATCAGAGTCTCCCAGCAGACACTGGCTTCAAGACTACATAACACTTAAGTAGTTTACCCACTATTTCTGACTCATGACCTATTTTTGTCCCCAATTTTAATTGCTCCAGTATTTAGAGTTTTAAAGTTGACTTGTGAATTCAAAGTGTGAACTGTTTTATTAGTGGCAAATAAGAGTGGATCATACAGATTATTGCCACTAAATATGTTTAATAAATGACTGACAAAACCTGAACTAAAGCTTAGACCTTAAACCTGCTGAATGCATGATCTCTAGACAATATTACGATACCGTGTTGTTCACATGCCAAATACTATTTACTAATTTAAATATTTGACTTATGGAAACACACCCTGTACAAAATCTACACAATGACACCAAAGAGACTAAAATATCTAACACTGACACTGAACTATTCCCCTTTTGAGCTTTATTTCACTCTCTGTTATCCACCCACAACCAATAGTACCAATAGCTTAAAACCACAACTCGTACAAAAGCTACTAGTAATATAAAAGTCAAAGTAAATTGTGCAGGTGTGAAGGATTGCTCCTTGTGTGAAACTAAAACTACTTACTACTTACTATTGGCCTGCTTTGCAGTAACAGCAGTGAAGGAAGGCACCCACTTGATACAGTTACCACAAGACAGATGGTAACACATGATTAACTTTACTTTCAATCCAAAGCACAGTAGTGCAGATTCCCAAGTTTCCACAGACACCAAATATGGATTTTGGATTTTAGTAAATATGTCATAGAATCGGTATGATAATTTAATGATGAAGACATTACAATCACAATTAATGATTAGAGAGAGGATTAGACATTTTTAAATAAGTGTTAAAATAAGCAGATACAGTTTATATCTGTGATATTGTTATACAGTTTGTAAAGATGCAAACTTATTTTCTAAATTTAAGAGAATCATAAGAGGATGTTAAGGGTGTCTCTGTGGGATGATCACAATTGTACTTGGATTTTCATTCCCAAATGTAAATGAGATGTGTGGATGTCTTAGTGATCCAGGCTTTCTTACAGATGGGCTCAAGCAGATGGTGGAAGCTTTCAATCATGTGATCTAATGAGAAAACGATGCATACAGATATGCCAGAAGAAGGAGACACCAATGCATCTGATGTGCCGGTCATGGTGGAAGAGAGTATAGACTCACTAGAGTGTTTATTTTTCTCATTCTCACGTTGCATTTCTGTCAAATCAACAAACACCACAGTCTGTGTGTGTTTGCGCGAGTGAATCATCCCGCTGGGATGGGAATAGAGGCAAGTTGCTGTGCAGTGTATCTGCACTGTTGGAGCTCAACGCCAGCTGACTTTATTTCTAACCCTGACTGTGATCATTTTTTGTGACACTGACACGAGGTCAAACCACCAGGTGAAGAGGTTTTGTTTTTCATCACCCTCACCTGTGAATTTGTGAGATTAAAGGAATCCTATGGCATTTTTGACTACTAATAGCGCTACAGAGCAAAGTCTTTTAAAGTGGGGCTCCATTTTGTTTGTATTGTGCGCGTGTGCTCAAGGACACACATGCACATTCTTGCCACCAATGTGCAACAAGGGCAGCAAAGAAGATTTCAAACTAGGAAACACTAAAGTAAACAATACAGGTTTCAAGACAGGATTTTAAAAATCTGCTCTACAGATATTTCATTAGGAATGAAACGCATTTAATACATTGGACCTCAAGGATACACAAGGCACAAGGTAAAAGAGGAGTGTTCATGTGACTCTTTTCTGCATCACCTGCATCTACTGCGTATACACTGCAAAAGTAAACTGGACACTTGTTTCATGCACTCTTACGTGTGTACTGTGTTTCCCATCCTAAGTCCTACTCCTGTTAAGCAGTTGCACACACTCTTTTTATTTGTTAATTTTTTCATGTTGTTGAGCCAAATACACCAAACTACGGAGCTGTTCCTCTTTGCTGTTTGAAGTTCGCCATCATGTTTTCAAGTGTTCATGTGTGTAACATGTCTGCATCGACTTACCTGTGTCTTCGTGCAAGCCCACAACTGTCTGCATCCGTGTCAACGTGTCCATTGATGATCAAGGCTTAGCGTGCCATATCAGAAAGAGAAGATGAAACTTCATTTATGCCTGTGGAAAAATTGAGAAGTTGCAGTAATTACCAATGAGAATCTGGTAATTTTTCAAAAGACCAAGTAGGGGAATACAGGGGTATACAGAAAGCAGAAAGTTTAATATAAAAAATTGTTAAATTCAAAGGCATCAAATGAAATTGAATTCAAAGTGCTGTTGCATTGTGAGAATGTGAGACTAATAAGACTAAGATCTACAGCCATGCTAACAGCTCTGAGAGGCTGTACTTAAGTACTTAAGCAGTGCTTTGAGCTAAAGACCATAAATACAAAAGTGACTTCATATTTAATGTATGAGAAAAAAAACACAGGTACTGAGTTACACCATGATAACTTTTTTATTCAGATATGACAAATTACAATAATATTTCATGGGAAATACTTTTCTAGAATGCTGCATACAAATCTCTGTTTGCAGCTTTCCACCCAAAAACTGAGAGGTGACAATGATGTCTGACCAAACAAACCACCGCGAATTTGACACAAATAAAAGCAAGATGAGTTTTCCACTTGACTGTGACTGAATTCAGAGGAAAAGGTAATGCAAGACTGAACAGATTACAATGTGTGATTTCCTCTCAAGTCTCACAAATCCACACAGTGCTCAGCAGATCTCAGCAGGAACACACTGCTGGAAAAATATATTCATTGTCAGTCTGAAATACAATGCACAACAGAACTAAATACACCAGTGTCACTAAAATGTTAAGTAATTTCAAATTCTGTCCATTTAATACAATTTAATTTGTTCTTAAGCAAAGCCTAAGAACAATGAAGCCAGTTAATTTGAAAAACAAAAATGTTTGCCCAGTTAAAGTGGTAATGAAAGGCCCATGTTTAAGAACTAGTTACAACAAAAGCCAGTATACTCTTGAGACTTGTACCATTTATAAATGCCCCCCCCCCCAGCAAATTTATTTTGGTTTCACCTGACCAAAGTCTGTGCTGCCAACATTCTTTGGCAAAGTTTAGTCTTGCTATTTTGGACACTCTTCAAAGAGGTTGACTTCACCAAACACTGATATCCACAGATGATCCTTCTGGGAAGTCAGAAGCACTTACCCGTCTGTTCTTCAATGCAAGGTAGAGTAAATAGCCAGTTTTCTGTGCTGTCATTTTTCGAACAGCCACTGTGCCTTCTGTTGATGTTACTATGGCTCTTTCTCTGCCTCCTAACCCCTGGTGCAGCTGTGCTTCGGCTTATGTTCAGTAACCTACTGATGCTCTTGTACCCCCTCCTGTCTTTGTTAAGCCTCATGTGTGGTTTCTTACTTATGCAAGCAATTAACATGTGGAGCTATGTTGCATTAAATACAACACAGTGTTCCATTTAACATTTAAGTGATATTGCACATGGGTGTACTTTGTTTTGTTGTATACTTTATATTCAAAAGTGTCATGTGAAAAATCAAGCTGAATTAAATTATGTGTTTTTAAACTGTCATGGCTGAAAAGACAAGACCATCTTTCTATGTGATTTCTTCTTGTTACACTCTAGGCGTTTCACTGCAGCACCAGATAAAGTTTTGATTCATCTTGATCCCTGACTGTTCACCCCATACGTCCTCTTTTTTCTTTAAAGATGATAACCAGGTGAATGGTTGACAATCTGTCACTCACAACAGTAGGCAAACCACATTTAAACATCTCAGCATCAGATCTGATCGAGGGTGTGCAAGTGTTGCTGAGAATGACAGCTGGTTTCTCATTTCCTTTTCTTGCTGATGCATGTCACTGTTGTACCACCAGCAAAACCTCAGGAAATTCAGCAGTTGTCAGCCACATCGCCATAGTAGCTGCTACAATGTGTGAGTCCTGGTAGGAATTTGTCACATGGGGTACACCCAGTGGTGTAACTGGGCAATTCTGAGGTTTGTAACTTAAATTTTTCCATATTATGCTACTTAATACTTCTAATTTAACTTAATTCCAGAGATAGTTGTACTTTTTACTCCACAGCATTTATTGGATGGTGGCTGTTTACACATTGATGCATAGCAATAATTCTTGAAAATAAAATGTGAAATAATATAACAATAACATTGGGTATCCTGCCACAAAATGAATACATCTCGTTATGATACTTTTGCTAAACCTCTAAAAACCTACTGTGTACTACCTGGTCAACATCAAACAGCAGACAGATACAGTGGAGTATATAGATGCTAAAGAAACAGTTACTTTCCTCAGTAGTTGGTGGAGACGAAAAAGAAAACCTTGCATACACCAGCTGGCCAAAAACTCGACTCTGAAGAAATTCTAATCTTGCTCTTAGTCTGATGGATGTGAAAACAGGTAACTTTATACTAACAAGTCCACTACTTTGCTATCAGTTGCTTTCTGCTTGCGACATTCCTTCCACTTTCATCAGTTCGTTGTTCTCATTATCTGTTCCCACCTTTCCTCTGTTTGCTGGCTCACGTCCTCTCAACATTACATCAGCTCACCTCTCTTCATTCCCTTTCTTTTCCAATTTTTTTTTTCCAAATTCAAAATATCTGCCCTCTTCCTCTTCTCGTTTACACTTCAAAGACTCCCGCACTCTTAGCCACGAGCATATTCTCATTTTGTAAATCAAGTGCTCTCAAGTGTTTCTGCTCTCTGTCAGAGCAGATATGCAAATATGCTGGAAACAATGATGCCTGGACAGAGACCTATGTCAGTTCACTTGAGTAGATCAGCGAATCTAATGGACCTGTGGGCATACAGACATGCTCTTTGCATTGCACTGAACATATTTACAAGCTTAAAATATATTCCTGAACCAACTGAAACTATAAGATATAAAACTATAAAATTAAAATGACAATTATTTTTATGCAATTTGCAGCAGGACCGTTCGTTTGCCGGAGTCACTGCGTCTTGTGTGGTTTAAGGTCCAAAGTGCTTTTACCAGATGGCACTGATCCCCCAGTCTCATGATTTTTGCAGAGAGTGTGCAAAAATATTAAAGGTATGCACAGTCAAAAGAGGTGCTAGTTTATAGTCTTACCACATTTGATGAGAACAAGATGTCAACTTCCCTCTTTGTTTGCTGTTACAGTCACACAGAGGTACAAAGGCATGCTCTGTGGTCATTGAGACCTCTGCAGAATTAATGTTGATTCAGATTTGATTCATTCAGAGATTTTTCCACACTAAAGCTGAACCTCATAAATTGTATTAATCTTAATAATTCCTGTGGAATCCTTAAACTACCATGTCTTTTGCACAATCCACCCTCAAATGCAAATACACTAGGAAGGAGACACAAGGTACAGAAGGTGCTTAGTTAATCTGGCTGTCAGTATAAAGGTCTGGTGTTTAGAAGAAGGTTAAGAATGATGATGTCATCTTCCTGCGCCAGAGCCAGAAAAAAGGGGAAAAAATGATGACAACTCTAAAATCTGTATTTCTTTAATCAACATGACAAGCAAAGTTAACTGTTACTGCTGCTTCTTTGTGGACTGAAAATCAGTGGAGTGGATATGTTAGTCACTACTGATCGGCTATGGCAATGTTGTATACTCTACTGGTCCAGACAGCCAACATGAACTCAACATTAGACTGAATAATACAGAAACTGAGATAGAAATGAAGGCTAGGGGCAAACAGTGAGGTCATGTGAATCAAGTCCAAGAAGAACATTTTGGCACATTATGCTTTCTGCTCATGATCACTAGCAGAATGGGCTTGTCCTGTCTGGAGCTCCTCTGTGAGATGGGCATTGGCTGCGTTAAAATGAAACACCACTGTCTACTTATGCCCATTGCTGCAACTTGTTGCCGTGTGGTAGAACACCACAGTAATACTAGTATATTCAAAACTCTGTATGTACAGTAGAAATTGTAGCTTATCTTAATTTTGCCATGTTTCACATCCAGATACTTCCTCCTGGCAAGCAGTGTAGTTTCATCAGTTCAATTAATTATTCTTTTTATTCATCTTTTTCAGCATGTAGAAGCTCTCACAGCTTTCCTTTAAATCCACAAGCCCTTCTCTCCATGAGATGTTTTGATTGACAAGTGATCTGCTGCTGTGCTATCTGTTGTTGCCATGGTGACTCAGTAACTTTTGGGATTGTCTATAAAATGAGTATGTTTTTCTTTGTTACCTTTTTTTTTTCCTCAAGGCAATCAAGTCTTATATCACCCCAGTGAAGCATTTTATCAGGCAGTATGGTGATGCTATGAGACATCAGGGAAGCGTTTGAACAGAGATGTGATAGCTCAACAGGAGCTGCAGTTTGAAGAAAGTCAGCAGGACACACACGGTATTTTCCATACACTCTGCACAAATGCAACACACACAGGTGACTGCCACTCATAGACAAACCTTAAGAATTCGACATTATGTTTTCTTGACAAGTGACCTTTTACTGCAAAACCTTTTAAGGAGGAGGTTAAGGTGGATGGTTTGTGTGTGCTGAAGAGGTTCCTCTGTTTTTACTGCTGTTAGTCATGACAAAAAAGTTAATATAAGACTGCAACACTTTCTGCAACCATTTGTATTTTGTATGTTCCATGTGATTAGACTATTGATGCAATGACCTTGAATTGTAGGTGTTTTTCACCACTGAAAAAGTCACTGCAGAGGCAAATACCATTGGAAATATCATAATTGCAGGTAGAGCTTGGCTGAACAAATCTATAAATGCTATCGCAATAACATTGTAGTTGTTCTCTATTGTTACCCGGTATGTCAAAGTTTTCTAAGTTTCATCTTTGCATGTCACAGATACAACAACATAAAGCCTGTAAAAACATGTTTGATATTCTTTATAACTTGCACCCATCCACTTCCACAGTTTGGTGAAGGCTGGCATGAGGATAAATAGATCACAAAAACATATTCATTGTGGTGTTAATCATTCCATCCACACAGCTTTATATCTACTAAGTGAAAGTTTTGAAAGGTCCTCATAAACAATTAGCAGTTTGCTGTCAACAGCTTGAGTGCATGCCAACCATTCAGCTCAGTTCCTTTCAAATACAGCGTTGCGGAGGAGGCCTTCAAGGCAACAACAGCAATGGAAATTAGCTGAGCTGGAATATGCAAGCCTGTGACTAATATGAAAATATCTTCAAAGGTAAGGTGACGAGGAGTAAAATGTATTTTACTGTACAGGACCGTCTCTAGAACTTGAGATGATCCACGTACAATCGCAAAATCTGACCAATGATCTTGAGTTCATGCTGCGACTCTTTGAAGTTTTTTAGTCACAGTCTGGATCATCAGGGCAAATTGGCCTTCATTTGTTCCTTCTCTCTGATCTCTGTGTCTCGTCCCTTCCTTTCTCTATCAGCCCTCGGAGACCTGCTCTTTTCATCACCACGACCGTTTGATCTGATCCTCCGAGCTCTGGTCTTTACTGCACAGGGAGGGACTGACTGAAAGTGGGAGAGAAGACTCGCTGTTTTAAAATGTATTGTCCTTCCCATATTTGTGTTATCATCTGTGTAATTATCACCCTTGTTGCTCTGTTGCTTTTATCATACCAGCTCTTTGAATTCGGAAGAGAAGAGCCACAGGCACACTGAAATATAATGCTGTCTCGTTCTTCCTATCTTCCTGTCACTACAGACAAAACCTGGCCTGCATATTAAACCCAGAGCTGTCCTACTACACCACCTTGTCTGCTGCTTATCAATGTACCAGTGGCAGATCCTGTGCCTGTCAGTGTCATCCTTTTGTGTTTAATCCGCCCCCATGGCACAATCAAAGACAGTCAGGGACATGGATGGCCTCTAGGCCCACTGGTTCAATTAATGCCATGTGTCCAGAATGAGCCTTGGCTGAGTGTCGGTTTCCTCTAAATCCTCAGCTGGTTCTTTTATTGACAGCGTCAGTTAAATTGAAGCTTGAATCTCAGGAAGGTCAACTTTTCAGGGACTAAGAAATTGGCTTGGTTTATTGCTTGGCGAGGATTAACTTTTGAATTGGCAAATCAGTAGGGATTTAAAAAGATTTGAAAGGGTTCTGTAGGTCTAAAAAAAACCTTTTAAAACTGTAAATGTGCAATAAACCCTTTAAAACCTAAAACATAAAAGGCACAAAGCTATCTATCCGCTGCATGTGTAAATAAGCCACTGCTTGCTGTTGGCTTATCAATTTAAAAGGTAATGATGTGTCAATGTTGTGTTCACAACTTATTTCTGCTGCCATTAAGTGGCCGAAAAATCAGTTATTGCAGGTTTAAATCAGTATTCATTGTTTTTGGGCCCCCGGGGGAGCAGCAGAAACCAGTAGTTAACACAACACAGATATATCGTCACCCCCTAGTTGATATGGCAAATGTGTTAGTAATCAATTGCTAATTTAGAGATTCAGCAGACACAGCAACATTATCAATCATTTGGAGTCATGTTTGTATCTACCTGATGAATTTTTAAATTATTTTTTAAAATTATTATTTTCATCAAAACAGCTGCCTGATGGCTGAAACAGGGTGTGGTGTGACTGAACCAAATCAGGGAAGTTGCAGGTGAAAAATTCTCACTATGAGCGTTGCCTTTTTCACATTGCTTATATTCATTCAACCCAGTGTACCACAACATTTTTACATTTTTAAAGAACTGAGAGAGCACAGCACCACACCTGCACTGCTGCACTGTTTTTTTACACATGCAGTTATTTCTTTGTGGCTCAGCAGATTGGAACGGGTTGGAACAGTTTTTACAACTGCATCAGACAGTATTGTATAAATTGTTGTCTGCCAGGGAGGGATAAGCATGCCCGGGAGCATGTTGAGCCTTACTCTACACTTTAATTTTAATGCCTGTGCCTGTACATATTACCCTGTCTTTTATTGCATGTGAACAGCTGTCAGTAAGTTACAAGCCTGGGTGGATCCAGATAAATAAATAACCCAACATGAAGTTAACCAGCTTATCAGTCAGACCGTCAGGAGCCTGCCATCATTTGAAATACATTTTGCCTGAGCCTGCTAGCAGCAAATACCCCGATTTTTCCCTCTAACACCAACTCTAATTTCTTTAGTGAAGTCTACTAGAGTTTGAATCATGTCTCTCCATCTCCCTCTGTCTTTCTCTCTTGCTCTTGTTTTGTGATTCTCTCTGTCCTCACTGCTCTGTGGCCTCCTGGTGGTCAGGTGAGGCAAAAGCTCAATCAAGGAAACAGGTGGTGAGAAGCTACCATATTGTAGCCTAGATGAGCCCAGTTACAGAAAAAATAATAATACATGAAAAATATATACCGTAAACGGCATGTCTGAAAAAGTTCTGTTACTAGTGTAAACTAATGGTTTAGTAACCTACTCTACTGAGCACAATTGAGAAGGGTAGAGAAAGGTGAAACTTAAATGTCCCTGAGAAATAACAGTAGCATAGGTGCAGCACCCTTCAGAATGATTTATCATACTGATCAGTACCTATCTTTAAGTATGTTTATAGAAGTTCAAGGAGCAAAAATGTTTACTAGTCGATATTCAGTTGCTCAGAAGCCCTCGTTCAGCCAATGAAGGGAAGGGATAGATGGAAACTCATAAAGCTTGTAGACTTACAGGGCACATGAGTAAACTGCCCTGTCTTGCTGCCTGTTGCCTAGCTACCGCCTACATCCATCCTGTATGATTTTTATTCAATTTCTTACCTTTTTTCCTCTCTCTCTCTCTTTTTCTCTCCTTTTTTTTGCCAACACAGACAAGACTTGAATGAAGTTGATTATACCATATGACATGTAAATGTATACATGATGTACTGTACATGTCTCATTGCTTTATTCTTCCCCTCCTTTAACAGTCTCTTTCTCTCTCAGTCCCTTTGTTCCACTGTATATTCTCTCCTTTTCATCTGAACATTTTACATCACAACCCTTTAGGCCAAGATCCAACTGTGCATCAGGAACAGCCTCGTTTTTAAATACTACTGGTGCACAGCGCACAAGGTTCATGATGTTAAACAGTTTTCTCTCAGTGGAATAACAATGTGAGTACACAGCAGCCTGGGAAGAAAGATTTGTTGAGGATTCAAATGCCACAAGTGTTATTTTATGTCTTGAATGTAAAGCAGTGTTAGCCTCATACAGGCGTCACTCTCAGTGTTGTTTCTATTTATTTTAATTATTCAGTCATATCTGGTCCCATCACAGACCCATGTATCTCTGTTGTCACTCCCTAATTCCTGTCAGTACTTTTCAACAAAGTCATCTATTCATTTATCCTTCTGCAACATTTTTTTTATTCAGCCAATTCGTCCTTCAAACTGTGAGCACTGCTAAGAGCAGAGGGGGGAAAAAATGCCAAGAACAGAGTCACAAAGAGCAGAATGCCAGCAGCAGTGTTGACTATGTAAAGACTCGTGGCAAAACTCGTCTGGTGGCACAGTTGTATATGGATTGTAAAATAAAAGTCTCTTTAAACATTCAGCACGCTGTGCAATAAATATATTTAGCAAGTCCAATAATGTTTGTGTGGTTCTCAGAGGGAACACAGGGACAGTGTGCATTCATGGCTGAGGCTCAGTGGCTGAAATGTGGCTTTTGGGTTCAAGGGAAATGGAAGAAGTTTCTAGCTGGGATTTCACAGTAGGTTTACGCTACAAATATATTCTTTTCTTTTTTTTTAGTACACTGCTATCATTACTTTTTATAGTGAATGGTAATCATCTGAGATATGAGGTTATACACGTGCTTGTTTTTGCACTTGTTTGCAAGGGCTTTTGAATACTAATATTGATGGTTAATTGGATGGTTTTTATTCACTTTTATTATCTTGTATGGAACATTTTGTGCTGACTGTGTGGGATGAGTGGTGAAGCGATAACACTTGGAGCACTTTGTGAATGAAAGGTTAGCTGCCAATTTAAAATGCTTGCCTTTGCCTTGTTTGAATAGGGCTTAGGGTTAAGGCAATGGTAACTGTGTGACTGAATTCCTCTTGTACTGTACAAAGAAATGAGAGCTATTTGAACAGAGCTGAACAGAATATAATACAGCTCCTGTGTTCTGCTGCATCTTTTCTCTGGATGCCAGAGTGATATTATTTGATGCTGTAATAATGTATCTGCCCTTAAATGAGAAGTGCAGTAAAAGAATACTGCAGAACAGTTGACAAGAAAGTGAAGTGGTTCATTTATACTGAACTGAGAGCTGTACATAAATGTGGGAATGCTGTCATTTAACCAGCAAATATTTGATGCTGACATTTACTTAATGAAGAGAGATAGTAATCTGCGAGAGACGGGGAGAGCAGATTCAGAACCTGCTCTTGTTTCCTCCTATGGACGGTTAACCTTTGCTGTTCTCAGTGGGGTTTGTTGAATATGTTGATGAAATTAGCCCTCTCAGATGTGTTTTGGGTGGCGTTTGTTTTGCGGTTGGTGAGTCAGGCGCAGCTCTGGGCAGATGGCGGTCGGAGTGGTGCATAAGATTTGCTTGATATTCATCAGGAGAGCTGACCTCTGACCATGATGTATTCAAACATCCAACAAACCTCACTCAGAGTTCATCCCTGCATAATGAATGGATGCCGAAATTCAAAAACAAGACAAAAGCCATTTTCAGCTATCAGTTTCACTCCCACTTCCCTTCTCTCATGGTTTAAAAAATTCTGTTTAAATGTTCAGGTGGGTTTGGCAAGTGAACGTTGGTGCTGATTGACTAATTCGAGGTTGATTATTTGAAGAATTTACTGTAATGGTGCAGGGCAGTTCAACAAAGTTCACTGGGTATTATCAAAAGGAAATGCACACACCCACACTTGACCATGAAATTCTTTCTCAAGTAAAAACCTCAGAAACTAGGCAGCAGCACAAAGCTGCAGTCATTCCTGTTTTCTTGGCTGAGAGAGCTCTTTGACATCCAGAAGAAAATACTTTCTGACCCTGATCAAAAAAAACAAAAGAAAAAAAATGCTAAGAAATGACATGCAAAATGTCCTGAGAGTGGCGTGCTATTTGCGCATAATTACATGAGCTCATATTAAACTAAATAGTAATGCTTAAACTGTGAATATTTTTTAGATGATACCTACCTACATGGTTAGAGATGAAGTACAATATTTGATCATTTTCTGTGTTGTGGTACACATACAGTATATGTCTGGTAAACTTGACTCTTGCTAACATTGTTTACGTTATTCACTGGGTGTTACTGTACAACAGTGCGCACACACATACACACACTATCTTTACTTTAAAGGCTGCTAAACCTGATTTGAGTAGGCAATTACGTTTTATACAAGATGTGTCAAGTACACACACACACACACACAAACACACAGGCACAAAGTTAAATCTTACAGACACAAACATGTTGGCAAGTTCAACACGCATCAGGATAGCCTCCTTGAGATGCCCCATCTCATTTTCAACTCACTGCCTCCTTGTGGTTTTCACACATTCTCAGTCACATCCAAACACACACACAGTCCACCTGGTACACTGTATGTACGGATGTGATACCTGTGAGAATGTGTCAGTGCACTCTGTTCCCACTGCACCAGTGGATGAATCAGTGTGTGTTTGTGTGTGTTTGTGTATGTGTGTGTTGGAGAGGGAGATATATCTGCGCAAGCCCACCTCTGTTTTTGTGCATGTTACAACACATTTGTGTGTGTGTGTGTGTGTGTGTGTGAGAGAGAGTGTGTAAGTGAGGTGGTGGTGGTGGTGGTGATGGGGGGGGGGGGGATCTGGGACAGGTGCTTTAAGAGAACCCCTCGGACTCATAGTCTCCTCACTAATTAAGTTATGTGCATATGTATGTGTGTGTGTGTGTGTGCGTGCGTGTGTGTCTACTTGTCTATCCATGGGAAAGGTTTGCCTTTTCCATTCCCTCGCCCTTTGATTATCTTTTTTTTTTTTTTTACTCGTCTACACAGGTTTGAGCCAAGATCTTTGAAGCTTCCATTCACTAGTATTTTAAAACATCAATATTCAATATAATATGACGTTTCTAAACACTGCAGTTCCAACATGTGTTAATATTTATGTTCTTTTGTGTAGCTAGCAATGACTGGATGGTGTCTGATCAATAAGGAAAATATAGAAACTAAAAGAGATATTCTAAAAGGGATTTTTTTTTTTTTCTGTCTGTCAGAGTTCACTTTCTGTGTTTATGTTGTGACTGCATTCACTGTTGTGTCAACCTTGAGTCATCTGAGCAGGCTGTTACACATCAGCTGCTTTTATGTAAGGCTGATCTGCACATTTGTCAGTGAAAATGTTCCACCAAAATGATGCCAGCTAAAAACAGAAACGATAAACACCTGTATTTTTACTCCATTATTGTTCGAATTTTGGTGACTGGTCTTGTATTTTTGTGTCAAGTCTAAATTGCTGAAGAATTGTTTTAATTATCTGTTATTCTGTTGGGGGTTTTTTTGTGAGATTTACAGTAGCATACAGATTGCTATAAAACAGAGGTGGTTCAGTCTCAGTGTGCAAAAATAAGCCTGCATTCGCCAGCTGGGAAGATGATCTTTAGCCTGAGTGGGAGTTGTTGGCTGAAATGAAAGAAGAGAGAAAAAGTATTTTAAGGATGATACTTGTGTTGGTGAGATTTTTTTTTTTTTTTTTTTTTTTTGGTCTATTGTCACACTGCATTGCATTCAGTTGTCTTCTTGATACTGTGGATTTGTTTTCTGTTTATTTCAAGCCTCTAACAGGTGAAATGGGATTTGTCAAAGCTTGGCCATTTCTCACACAAGATTTCATTATCAGTGCCCAGTATCATTGAGTCTTTTTTAATCAAACAGCTGATTCATGATTCACATCCATAAAGGTTGAGCATGCCGTTAACATTTGGACAAACGTGGCACATGCAAGTCACAATCAACAGACTTTGAGATAATTCTTTCATTATTCTAAGACGGAAATCGATTAAACTATCTCTAAACCATCAGAAAATGAGAAGCATGTTCAGCTTAACCCACTTAACATGTTGAGAGAATGAATGAACTCAGTAGGATGCCTGAAACATTTAAGATTAAAATTCATCTTGAGGAGAAACACTGCCAAAAGGACTCAGTTCGTTCAGTCCAAATTTACACTATGTGCTTAAGCAAGTCGAATCGTGCCTGCCACCCACAAGCTATTTTCCACCTGCTGCCCACCTACATCAACAATAGTGAAGCAGAGCCCCAGATAAACACAAATACAAACAGACACAACAGAGTGCACATGGTGGCCACGTTCTTCAGATTAACCTTTATCCTCCCTGATGAGACCTGTTGTCTTTACCTGGAGCACTCTGTATCTGACACAATATGGACACCACGCTGAAACAATAGTAACCTTTTCTTCCGCTCACTCTGAGATAATGCGATAGGAGTTTTTGCTTGTGGGCCTAATAGGTAGGGTTAAAGTGGCACTCCTCACCTCCAGGTCAAGCTGGGTCAAAAGCATCCAATTTACACCTAACAGCTCCTGCAAAGCATTTCAATATCTGTGGCAGGAGTGTTGTGTTTTTTTGCATCTTTTTTTTGCATCCTCTGAGCATTGATTGCAGGTACACACATGCAAAAACAAAGCAGGGACTATTTAAATGTACGCCTTACTTTCCAATTGCTTTTACCACACAATCCTGTAATTAGGGAGTGGGATGGAGAGATAGCAGGAGGAGAGGAGGGGATCGGGTTTCTCAGCCGCTCTGTACCCTAATCCTGGATTTGGAAGCGGGATGAGAAGAACGCAGGTAAGGACAAACACAAGCAATAACAGCACTGACATGGGATCGGTAGGTGGGGGTGAGCAGCTCGATAGGAAATAGGGGACCTCATAGGTTGAGAGATGGGTGGTTAGTTGTAGATGGGTGGGATATAAATACCTGCAGTAGATAAGGGCAGCAAAAAGCTGAGGGTATGACAGACTCTGGCTTACCTGCATATCTACTAGACAAAGGAGACAGGGAGATGCATGGAAGAGGCCCTGATGAGAAAAATCTCAGTACCTAAGAAACACCTTTGAACAGATATACCAGTGGTGGTAACTTCAACCTGAAGTTAATCAGTATTCATCTTCGACTTGGCTGAGGGTAGAGTTGTGCCAAAAACTGTGAAGAGTTTGGGCTGAAGTGCTGACATCCATTTCTCTTTGAGAAAGAAAAGATATCACAGTCTTCTACCTGTATAGTCCCAAGTGACTAAAGAGAGAAGTATGCTTGACTGAGCCGGAGACAAAAGGACAAGAACACAGTACAAGGGGTGAAAAAAGACAAGACGCAGCTACAAAAAGACAAGACAGAACAAGGCAAGGCCAAAGAAGACGAGACGAAAGACAAAGAGCAACAACACATAACAAGACACGAGAAAGGAAGGCAAGGAAGCAGATTTCAACAGGACAAAATCTGAAAAGACAAAGGACAAGCAAAGTAGCAATGGGAGACAAGACCAAATAAAGCAAGAGAAGGCAAGTGAAGAGATCATTCAGGGGACCACACCAAACTTTAGTGTACCGTTGGGATCAGTTGAGTTTGAGAGGCCAAAGAAAAATGGCATGTCAGGCGTTCAGCACAGACTCTTTCACCCCACTGGCAGGAGATTCAGCCTTGCCAATCCTCATGCATCATGCCTCTACCAGTGACTGCCTGCCGGCCACCTCTCATGCACACAGCATGGTTTCAACAGGTATGCTGGGCTTTGATTGTCTTCTGTCACATAATGTTAAAGATTCATTCTTTTCTCGTGTGTTACCTTTAAATAATTTGTTATGCACAAAATTAGGCTTAGAGGAGAATGAAAACTCCTTAATGATATGGACCATAACCTACATAGTGTTGATGATGTTAGATGACAGCTGCAAGAGGACTGGCCTCTAACAATTACTTCAGTCTTCCAACTCAAGGGTTTTGGCATTGTGCCTTTTCTTGCTGGGACAAAGCGTAGATGAGTGCATTCTGCAGGGATTTGTTTGTGCTTATAGTGAGTATACCATTGATTATTTAGGAAGTCCCTTGGGTGCTGCAGGTGAGTCATGTCTCATGTAGAGCTACAAGTTGCTCCTATAGACCTATAATTGACCCAACTGTGCTCGGCCACCCCACTGATGAATCATTATTAAGGCACAGTTGTGTTCTCAGGCAATGGGGAGGATGATGAATTGAATTGAAAAATACATTTATTCAAATCCAATCCAAATTATGTAAATGTATCTAATCAGCTGGGTTGGCCCAGCTGTCTCTACTCAGTGGATAATTGCTTTGAGGATATGTTATCAGTATGACAAAATCCCTAAGGTTTTTTTCTCGATGGAGCATTGTGAAGAAAACTTCCTGAGGATTTTAGTGCCTGCTGATTGTTATTGCTTAGAATAGACTGGATTAGATCATGCAGAACATTAGTCATACTCTACATCTACTGTATATAGCAGCAGGTTAAACATAATGAGTAAAATGGATTTTTCCCCTCAGACAATACAGTAATCATGGTATTTTGAGAATGTTGTTTTGCTGCTAAAAAATGTTGACCTGGCCAATATTTGTTTGCTGTCTTCCAGTGAATCTATGAATTAAATGTGCAATGTGGCCATCTAACATAAGTAAGATTTGTAAAAAGGTACAATTCATATTTACAGCAAGATTGTCCTCAGTGGTACAGTATTTTATTGTCTTTTTTTAAACAGCCTCATAAACCATAACGCAGAGTGCATCTTAACAACACCAGTATGAATGCATTAGAGCTGCATAAAAAGACGAATAAATTAATAATTATGTGATTAGCAGAGGATGCAAACCAGGACAGTGTTCAGCTCTATTTAAATACACTTAGCAGAGAAGAGCATTCGCAATGGCCTGCAAATCAGAGTCTTTAAAGAGAAGTCATCCTCTTGCTGGCAACTGGCAGCAGTTCCAATTTAAAAACATAGCTGTTTTCAAAGCTAAAGCTCTTACCAGTTGAATCACAGTCTGGACCTCTCAAATCCAAACTAACATGTCTCTGCAGGTCTTGGTTTGCTGATCTTTTGTTCTCTGCTCAAACTGTAACTACATTTGTCCTCATCAGTATCATCTGGGCTGTCCCTGGGTCAGACCTCCAAGCGTTCCCACATGCACCTGCCCACCTCCTCCCTCAGCACCGCTCTTGGCAACAGCCCCCCAAGCCTACATTACCCAGTCACCCCCTGTCACTACAGCAACCAGCAGGCCACCTATGGCATGATGGCAGGTGAGTAGTCGCAGTGGTATTTGTGACAACCAAGATAACAAAGCTCTGATAAATCTAGTGGTGAAACTGTTATTTCATTTATTGGGTAGTTGAGCAACAAAATCAATTAAAATCATTTAGGTCATTTATTTCTCTGTTCATTGTTTTTGAATATCTTTAGGTTTTGGGCTGTTGGCTGGAAAAAAGAAATCAGTCTGAAAATATCACCTTAGGAAATGTTAATTTTTCTGATATCTTATATACTAAATTATTCATCAATTATAAAACATAAACAGATTATTCAACAGTTGAAATAATTGTGAGTTTATAGCCCTAGATTATTTTAATTGCTGCTGATTAAAATGTTACTTTGCAGCAATTGCAGTGCTGACATTAAATAATGATGCTGATGATGACTTATGGGAAGGGTAACGGTATTAATCTGATGACATACTGTAAATGATAGTGATTGGGAACTTAATCAATACGGACTTAAAGCTCTAGTGTCACATGTGGAGACATCAATGTAGTCAGACTCTTGTTTAAGTTGGGGGTGTTCAACCAAATAAGATATAACAGCATTGTAGTAACACAAATGGTTGTGATAAAGACGTTGTGATGATGATTGTTGACAACGATAATTATGATAACAAAGGCCCCTCTCTCCTGCTTTCTCTTTTCTCTCCCTGTAGCTCAGGAGATGCTCTCTGCCAGCATTTCTCAGACTCGTATCCTGCAGACCTGTGGTGTCCCTCACCCTAACATGGTGAGCGGTGCAAACCCATTGCAAGGTAATGATCAGATACACACTCTCTCCACATACACACACACAGACAATCATTCTCTCTCCTGGCCTGCAGTTAAACCCAGTAAATTGAGCAGACAATTTGTTTATTCTCCATTTAATTTTAAATCTGCTACCAGTTAAAATCAATTTCAGACTTGATTACCTCGCCTGGCACTGGAGCTCTTTAGTGCACTTGTTAAACATAACTGTCAAAGACGACTTGCCACTTCTTCCCTCTCCCTGGAGAGAGAGCAAGAACATGAATATAAAAGCAGTTGTGTGAAAACTGTCTCAAAGAATGGTATTGGTGATGAGAAATTTTCTGTTTTTTCACGGAATAAGGAGACAAACTCAGTTCAGTCATCAGTCTTAGACTTACACTTAGCATGTAACCAAAGAAAGCATTTTTTAACAATAGTATTTCACACTGAGGCTAATGTGCAGGAGCAATATTGCAATGTTTTTACACAATCAATGTGCTTTGAAACTAAAACTCATATCATAACATTTTCAGGTATCTATTCTTCACACTAGGATTTAAATCTAGACTACAGTCACAACTGTCTTGTAAAACAGCAATGTTCCTCCCTCTCTGAAATCACTTTAAAATAGTAATTGTTACTGTGCACACTGTGCACTCTCTTCTAGCTGGGAAAGTAGCTTCATGATCTCTCTGTTTCGTGTTCACAACTCAAGATCAGAGATAGCATTTTGTAGTGTAGTGTGGTGTAACCACTCTGTGACACCTTTGTAGTTTCTGTGTCCCAGACATGAACACAGACCAGAAGAAACACCCAGACATATTCAAGAAGTAGAGTCTATCAGACAGGGTGTCACACTGTACAGGAGTCCTGCATACTAATTAATGCAAATTAAAGAGTGAAAAATACAGAATAAAGACATGAATAACCTTTCAAGGTCTAAAGTAAATTAAAAGAATAAAACTTTTGATGAATTTCTTTGTTCAAGAAGGTAAAACTGAGCTAATATGATTACATATGCTTTAACCAAGTAGGAGCAAATACAGACCAAGAAGAATATGACCTAAAATGTAACCCTGGTGGCACAGCACAATTAGCATTTGCAGAGGAAATAAAATTGCTTCCTTTAACAGACAGTGCTGTTAAAAAGTAGGATTCTAACCACTCAAGCAGAAACCTGGTGACACTGACACACTCCTGTAAATGGTCTAATAAAATAGTATGGTCTGCCGTGTCAAAAGCCGTGCTGAAAAACATTAGGATTAGAATTAAACAATTGCCTACTTTTGCTACCATGAGGACATCATTTGTCACTTTAATGAACTTTCTGTACTGTCGAGGGGCAGATTGAAGGTATGACAAATATCAAATAACAGTCAGCTTGAGTGAGATCAACCGGTTTGCAGCTTTTGTATTCAACATTAGAAAAGAATGTGAAAAGGCATGTGGGAAGATAATTGTTTAAGACAATAGAGATGTTGCTCAGCTTTAAATAAGGGAAGTATTAACAATTAGAGGACTGACACCAACTGTATTTTTAAAAAAAAACTCCTTAAGAAATTTAGTAGGAGGCATGTTAAGTGTGAAAGTGGTGGAATTCATGTGAGAAACTGCCTATGATAAATCACACAATGAAACTTGTTCAAAGTGGTCAACATCAGTGCTCGGCAGAGGGATATTTTAGAGGAAAGGGCAGAAGCTGAGTTAACAGCATTCAACGGAATGGTGTAATTATGAGAGCTGAGGTCAGAGAAGAAATTAGACCTTTCATTTTTAAAGCTGCTCTAATCTTTTTTCCAAATCTAATCTTTTTTTTTTTTTTACATTAACAGTGGATCAAATGACTAATGTAAGAGGTGTCGCCTCACGAACCCACAGACAATTATCAACTATGCAGTTCCTCTCTGTTACTTTCTATGGAGTTTTTTGGTGCCTTTTTTATGGCATCAACCTTTTCTCAGCCACAGGAGACGGCGCAGAGCGAAGCACTTAGTAGCTGGAGGGCCAGACGTTTTCCTCTCTACTTGGTGAAGACCAAAACAGAGCTAAAATGAAAGTGAATATGGACTTATCAGGCAACCAGAAACATGACTCAAAAAGAATACTATTATTGCTCCCTATCTGCTGGATATGAAAATAAGAACCTGTTTGCTAATACATTGGCCATAACAACTTTATAAGGTTATAAAAACTTGTTCAGTGGGCAAAAAGATACACATATTAATGCAGCTTTACTTGTGGTATCAAGTCAGCATGTTTGCCAGTTTGTTTGCTTTCTGTCTTCGCTCAGCATAAAGCTGTTGATGCTGCTACACTCTTTGGATAGTGTAGCTGGAGGGTCCACATCCACAGCTTGTGAGGTGCTCAAACCCACTGAATCCACATGTGTTTTGAAAGGAGCTTGCTGCCCAGTCTGTCTCCACAGCACACAAACAGCTGCTGTGTGCACCACAGTTTAGCTGTTCATACACTATCTAGGGAACATCAGAGCAGGCATCAGGCACAGATGTGGAAAATGGGATGCCTCAAGCTGAATCACCTAGAACCTAAGGAAACTGCTGTTGTTCTCAAGGGTAAAGAGCTTTGCCCCAAATCTCTTAGCAAAAATAGAAAACAAAGGAGGTGCTGGGATGCTTTTAATAGGGCGCCCACTCTTTTTTCTGATGTTGATATTAAAACTAGTGTCTTAAACAACAGCAATTTAAGAGAAACCTGCAGACTAAGCTCTATAACAAAGAGCTTAAAATTAGAGGCAATCACAGAAAGGAAGACATATGGTTTGCTGTACCTGGACTTTATTTCCTAGCCTTAAAAATAGATTTCAAGAGAGAGAGTCCAACCTCATCGAGTGCAAGAGACAATCACAGATGCATGCAGTTGTGGTGTAGAACCTGCTACTTTGCTCTCCAGCTGGTTAATAGATTCGACTGAACAATTCAGCGGGTCAATGACAGCATCCTTTTCTGTTTTCCACTTTGGAAGCCCAACCATTTTGCCCAGGGGGATTGAGAGGGCTATTATTGCATTTAGTATTCCTGCCACTGTATTCTTCCAGAGAGGACCCAAAATGGCTAAAACACTGCTGTAGTCAGGTAACATTTAGTTACTGTACATCATATTTTCAGATGAAGCTTTTGAAGCGATGTCATCATCTCAGACTCAGTGGAGAAGATGTAGCTGTGTGCTACATGCTCAGTTTAAATGAGATGAGCAGCTGAGCAGTTGCTGCTCATCTTTAGTTAGTAGAAGGATAGATAAACCATTGCCTTGTGCAAAGTCAATGAGAGGTTAAGATGAAACCTGTGTGAGTGTTGATTAGTTGAGCAACTGTGGAAGCAGCCATTTCACTCTGAATATTTATCCTATCATCACTGATATAGATAGTGTGGACAAAACACTGGAAACCACTTGTATAATCACATGGTAATGTGATACATTTAAATCAACACCTCTCTAAAAGAGTTTCAACAAAAATATCAACATAATGACTGTCACAAAGGAAGGAGTTATTGCAGGGCTGTTCTGTTAGACTGCTATAGTTTTGGCTGGGTGCTCCTACTAAAAAAAGGAACTGAGTGTATATCCATAGCCTTTTAATATGATCAGAGTTCCTTAATTTCAACTAGATCACTGGATCTGTAAATTCAGGTATTGCAGTTGTATAATACAGTTTGCACTGCAATCCCACCAACACAAGAGGGGAGTGTTGCATTGT
>BRZM01000038.1:8133655-8161426 GCA_033238685.1 Lates japonicus | reverse complement strand
CGGCCAGCCAGGATTCCCAGGATCACCAGGAGAGAAGGGTCAGAGGGGTCAAGAGGGAATGCCTGGCAAACCAGGGCTGCAAGGAGCCAAAGGAGAAAAAGGAAGCACTGGATATCCAGGTCTGATTTCAGTCTGTGCTGTCACAGTCATCCTGTTTGTGTGAAAGCAGAACACTTGGTATAGTAATCATATGTGTTGTTATACCATGTGAGTTCTTATGGTGGTGTGTGTGTGCGTGTGTGTTGAACAGGTCAACCAGGTAGACCAGGTGAGAAGGGTACCCCTGGGCTTCCTGGGTCTGCAGGAGAACCTGGTCATGATGGCCGGCCTGGTAAGTAATGGGCTGATTTAATCAGCTCTTACTAAAAAACAACAAGTGAACTGAAAGTTATACCTGTGGCTGCTGAATACACGTTAACATGTAGTGTGTAAACTTGTTCTCCTCCAGGTGAAGGTGGCTTGCAGGGGCCTCCTGGTCCTCCTGGAGAGAAGGGAGATCCTGGAGTGGATGGCATCCCGGGATCCTCAGGGGAGAGAGGAGACCCAGGTTAGTATCAGAGGAGTTAGGAGACTACACTGTAAGAGTTTACTTGTCAATAAGCTGTTACAGTTCAGTGAGCCTCTCAGCCTGATAAATTCTACAGGGTCACTTTGGCTGGGGACCCTTAAATTAACCTTCTAATAGTGACAATAATTACTGCAGACACCAGGCAACGTCTTTAAAGTAGGTTTTTTTTCCCTTAGGTAGCACTAACATTTGCACACCACTCACTATCAATCAGAACATTTGAGAAACTATCTGCTGTGTATTTTATCATCTGTCCATCTCTGCAGGTTTGCCTGGCCAAGGTTTCCCTGGGCCACCTGGAGCGCTTGGTATCAAAGGTAAGAGCCCTTCCATCATTGATTCATATAACCTCTCAGTCACTGGAGCTAGACACAGTTTCATTGTGTGGCCTTCTCTTTCCCTTTCCAGGTGACAAAGGTAGTCCTGGCTTCCCTGGCACTCCAGGTCATCCAGGTGTCCCTGGTATCAAAGGCGACAAGGGACTTCCAGGCCCACAAGGACCACACGGTGATCCAGGAGAGAGGGGGGTCCCAGGTATCTCTCTAGAGGGCCCAAAAGGAGAAAGGGGAGAAACAGGTCAACCAGGAGAAGCAGGTATTGTGGAATTCATGACATGCTATCAATTTATTATGTGTATGAAGACCTGTTTCCAAAATATACAAAAACACAGTATATAGCTGTAAATAAAAATACTGTATATGTTGTATTTCCTCACTGTACTGTTGTCTTTATAAAACAGGATCCCAAGGAGCACCAGGACCTGCTGGCGTGCCAGGAAGACAGGGCCAAAAGGGTGACAAAGGAGATCAGGGCCCCCCTGGTTTCCAGGGAGAGACAGGACAAAAGGGTGACACTGGAGTTCCTGGACTTCCTGTATGTCACAAGGCTGTTTTCCATGACTTAAGCTTTTTTGCTGTATATGTCAGACACTAGTTAAGGTGCATTCTGATGAGAGATAGCTGATACATGCACAGCAAGAGCTGTTTTAATGTTGCAAAAAAATTTATTATTGCCATTTTGGTTGGTGTGTGTGTGTGTGTGTGTGTGTGTGTGTGTGTCTGTTACAGGGACAATCTGGTCTTCCAGGTATCGATGGACAGAAGGGAGAGAGGGGATTACAAGGTGTCCCTGGCTTCCCAGGTGAGTACATACAGTGTGATATATCGGTGTATAATATACAACATGTCTGTAAATATGTGTGTGTGTGTGTGTGCATGTGTGTGCATTTATGTGTGGAAGACATATGTTCACGCAATTGTGAGGAAATATGAGCATACTATCTCAAATACCAATTCTAGGTGTAAAGGGTAATGTCGGGGACTCTGGTTTCAAAGGCGAGATTGGAGACAGAGGATTCCCAGGAGAAAAAGGTAATACAAAACTTTGACAATTTTTCTGCACTGGAATCATTGTGTTATTTAATTATGTTGGTATTTTCTCATGTCTCTCTTCATTTTCAGACACGTTGACCATTAACTATTGTTAACTCTGTTGCTAGAAATCAACATAAGTAACAAAAAATATCATCCAATTATACTGTATATTTCAGGTACTCAAGGCCCTCCTGGTCCCCCTGGCCCCCACACCTTCATCAAAGGAGACATTGGGTTCCCAGGAACTCAAGGTCTTCCAGGGCCACAGGGGCCGCAGGGATTCCCTGGACAGAAAGGACAGCAAGGTGATATTTTGATTAGCAATGTGCCCCTACATGTAATCCCATGTGATCCGACAGTTTTCTCCTGCTAACCTATGCTCTGCATCCATTTTTCTGATTGCTTCATTGTTTTTGTTATTTCCTCTCAGGAGTGACAGGTATTCCAGGACCAAAAGGTGAAGACGGCCTCCCTGGATATCATGGTCAGCCTGGAGCCAAAGGAGAGCCTGGCCTGCCAGGGCCAGAAGGTGAGAGGGTAACAAGGATGAAGAGGTTTATACGCTTTGTTGTGCTGTCACATTTATGACTTATTTGCTCCATGTCTTTAGGACCCAGGGGATACCCAGGACCCCCAGGACCTGATGGTGTTCCAGGTCAAGTGGGTCCACCCGGACCCTCCTCCATGGATCATGGGTTCCTGGTAACCCGTCACAGCCAAACAGTAGAGGTTCCATTCTGCCCTGAGGGAACCTCACTCATATATGATGGCTACTCCTTGCTCTACATACAAGGCAATGAACGGTCTCACGGACAGGACTTAGGTAAGAAACACAATATGAGAAAGAAAGAAAAAGAATAAGGATAGTTTTATGGGATGATTTACATTTCTTGTGGTACTATGTTTTAGGTACGGCAGGCAGCTGTTTAAAAAAGTTCAGCCCCATGCCCTTCCTGTTCTGTAACATCAACAACGTGTGCAACTTTGCCTCTCGTAACGACTACTCCTATTGGCTCACCTCCCCTGAGCCCATGCCCATGAGCATGGCACCTATTACTGGTGAAAGCATCAAACCTTTCATCAGCAGGTAATGTCTACATTACTGTCCACACTGTTCTATGTCACGCGTGTATGATATTTGTGTGACACTCACACTATACCCTTCTCATATGTGTGTGTATACAGGTGTGCTGTGTGCGAAGCCCCAGCCATGGTGATAGCAGTTCACAGTCAGACCATCATGATCCCTCCGTGTCCTCGCGGCTGGGACTCTCTGTGGATTGGCTACTCCTTTGTCATGGTAAGAAAAACAGGATTAGGTCTCAGTGCAAGTAAACTGTCTGACACGGTGTATCAGCCAAGCCCATGCTATAATCTCTCTCCACTAATATCTGTGAAGGATATTTTAGAGAAACTTGAGCCAAAGTGTTGGCCATTTATATCCTTTTGGTGTTGGCTCAATACACATTGTGGTAACTACAGCTTTGTTCATTTTTGTCAAACAAAAATCTAATCTAAATCCAATCACTCTCTCATTGTGTGTGTTTGTGTAGCATACCAGTGCTGGTGCCGAGGGTTCAGGCCAGGCTCTGGCCTCTCCTGGTTCCTGTCTGGAGGAATTCCGCAGTGCTCCATTCATTGAGTGTCACGGTCGTGGTACCTGCAATTACTATGCCAACTCCTACAGCTTCTGGCTTGCCACTATCGAAGACAATGAGATGTTTACGTAAGGCTGAGACATTCATATCTTGTATTTTTTGATTCCCCCCCAGTTAGAGAATAACTTAACACCCCCTTAAAATCTTGTTTTGGCTGACTTCTCACCTTGTTGCAGTGATGTGGAAGTGCACTCAAGGACACTGTGACATCACTGTTGGGTGTGGTTACAGGTGCAACCACACCCTTCAGTGATGCTGGATGTGGTCAGAGTTTAAAAAAGTTTAAAACTTTCAGTCAGAGAGGGAAGTGAGACACAGCTTTTCAGCCTGGTGTCCGTGGTTCAGTTTTTGCCATTAAGACATTTCATCCTCACTTGCATTATGACAATACATGCACCCCTGATATTTTTCTCTTTACCTTTTTCCAGGAAACCTGTCCCAACAACGCTAAAAGCGGGTAGTCTCCGAACACACATAAGCCGCTGTCAGGTGTGCATGAAGAGGACATAAACCCCAACACCTGACTCCTCCCTCCTAACATGCAAGCAATACCACGTACACTGACGTCCTCGACTTGGCTTTACTTCCTGTTTTGAAAGGATGGTGCTATTTCCCTGCATGTGTGAGAAGAGGGGGGCGGAGACGTGGTTTGCAGAACAGCCAGAGATTGAACTTTACAAACCAGAACACAGAGACCAAGCAGCCTTTTGCTCCATGCAGAAACACTTAACAAACATGATCACAACATGTCTCTAAAGAATGGCACCCAGTTTACCAATGCACTGAGTACATGCCCCCTAAACTGGTAAACTGGTGTTCATTTTGAAAGGGTTGTTTGTGTAAGTCAGGTGCTATTGAATCTTACTTATCTGCCTTATTCAATTTTTATTCCCTTCCCCACAAATGCCACAGCATCCAAAGATATAACTACATTAATATTATAGATTTTCACACTTTATAACTTGTACTAATGTAAAGGATGGGACTTACCACTGGTTACAGAAGCTTGTCATTTGTTAAATCACAATATGTTGCCACCACAGATTTATAACAATCACTCTGTTGTAAATATAATGCATTACTCTCTAACATAGTTCAACATACTCTCCTCAGGTTATTATTGAATTACTTTGTGTGTTATTAGCTCAATTTTTATTTATGAGATTTATGAGAATATATGTTGGACTTGAGTGTCTGTCTGAGATTTTGTTGATCCAAAAACAGTGTTTCAACAACCAGCGCCATATTAATATACAAAACAGCACTGACATAACATTGGCAGGTGTGTGTGTACGTGTGTATGTATGTATGTGTGTGAATGTACAGACATGAGTGCATTGAGCTGCTTGAAAGTGATGTGTTGTGATGTTTGCATATACTCTCACTGAACACTTTGACTTTATTAGGAACACCATACTAATACTGAGCAGGGCCTCCCTTTGCTCACAAAACAGCTTCAGTTCCTTGTGGCCTGAATTCCACAAGATGTTTGAAACCTTCCTTTTGAGGTTCTAGTCTATGTTGAAATGATTGCATCACATTATACCTCCAGATTTGTCAGCTGCACATTCATGCAGCCAATCTCCCGTTCTACATCTCTACATCCCAAAAGTGTTCTGTTGGAGTCAGATCTGGTGACTGCCGTGGCCAAGTCAGTACACTGGACTCACTATCATGTTTTTCTTGGTGACATGGTGCATTATAATGCTGAAAGTAGCTCTAGAAGATGGGTAAATGTTTGCCATAAAGCAATGCATATGGTACCTCTTTCTCTACAATAATCAGATAGGCATTCAACCCTCAGCCTATCTCAACCTATTGATTGGCATTAAGCAGCCCTAAGTGTGCCAAGAAAACATTCCCCACACCATTACACCACCACCAGCAGCCTGGGCTGTTTACACAAGGCAGGTTGGGTCCATGGATTCATGTTGTTGATGCCAAATTCTGACCCTACCATCTGCTGCCTCAGTAGAAATCTAGATCCATTGGACCAGGCTACGTGTTTCCAGTCTTTGATTGTCTGCCTGTGCCCACTGCAGCCCCAGATTTCTTTTCTTGTAAACTGGCATGGTCTTCTGCTCTCATAGTCCATCTGCTGGAAGGTTCAACATGTTGCTCATTCTGAAATGCTTTTCTGTCCATCAAAGTTGTAAAGAGTGGTTCTGGTTCTATTCCTCTGACCTCTCTAATCAACAAAGCGTTTCTGTTCACTGGATGTTTTTTTTTTGTGTGTGTGTTTTTTGTTGTTTGTTTTTCACGCCATTCTGTTGTGCATGAAATCCCAGGAGATTAGCAGTGTCAGAAATATTCAAACTATCCCATCTGGCACCAACAATCATGTCACGGTCAAAGTCATACATCACATTATTTCCCCATTCTGATGTTTGCTGTGAACAGTAACTGAAGCTCCTGACCTGTATCTGCATGCATTACACTGCAGCAATATGATTGGTCAATTGGATAATTGAAAGAATAAGCAGGTGTTCCTAATAAAGTACTCGGTGAGTGTATATTGTTACACAACCCTGTTGACATAATTCAAAACAAATGCACAATACGGAATAGACAAAAAAAGAAAATCGCCTTTCCTGTGCCTTTACTCTGTCAGCTGTGTGTTAAAGAATTTACTCCTCTCACATTACGTGAACCAAATCTTTCTGATCTTTGATCCCAAAGAAATGCACATGTATATATACTTACACATAACATGTACTGCTATTCTGTTCATGTACTTGACTCTTCCCATTTGTGAATTACTTTTGTTATCCCTGTTGATTTTATGCAAAAATTATTTTTGATTAAAAGGTCATCATGTAATGGCTCCACATTTACGTCAAACTCATACAGATAAGGATTATATTTATAAGTGTCTCTGCAGGTTGAGATGTTTTAAAAGGTGTTAACATAGGTTTGTGTTTTGTATACAGCATTTTGAGATAACTTGTGTCAATACTAGAAAGGACTTTCAGACCCCAAACACAGTTTGTATCCCTTTTAGAGCAATTGAAAAATGCAAGGTTTTCTACTGTTAAAGTTATAGCAGTTACTCTACACTGACCATAACCTATTTTTGTTTGTGTGTTGTGCTTGGTTGTGATAAATGCTCCATGAAGTTCATACACTATTAGCAGCATTTGATATCATAAAATAAACTTGATTAGTGGGAATGATCTTAACTGATTAACAAACAGAACAGAGCATACATCATCAACATTTTATATTTTCCAGATCCCATACTGTGTAATTACTGCAATAAAGTGATTTGTAGAATAATCTTTTTAATTTACCATGAGTGTTATTTTTCCTTTTGCTTTTTTCGGTTTCTGTAAATGTGAAGGTTTCTAAAACAGTACTTCAAATATGCCACAAGATGGCAGCACCAGCACAATTTTTAAATAAGCTGCTGACGGTCCACAGCTTTCCATCTGGCTGATTCACAAGTCCACAGTGTTACTAGTTGTTACGCTCACTGGTTATTGTTCCATCAAAAGGCAGCAAGAGCTGACTTCAAATCTATCTTGAACCCAAGCCTCTGCACCAACACTTTCACAGTGCAATGCAGCCACTACCTCAGCACTTCTGCTGGGACTGTGGCCAACAAACCCGTTCACCCCATGAAAACACAAACAGATCGATACTCTCCGCAGAGAACCAGATAACCCTTCCTTTCATCTCCACTCTCGTCTTTCATCTATTACCGGAATCCTATCCCTTATTTCCTCTCTTGTCACCAGACAGAGAAACATAGGCCTCAAACCCCCTAGCTATCTTCATAAACATGTCTAACAGGGCCTTGACCTCTGACCGACGAGTGCAAGGTCACTCAGGTGGGAGTCACATTGGATGGCAAACCAAGCGTAAAGGCCACACGGTCAAGTGACAAGTACAACTGAGAGCTGGTCTAATGACCATGATCAAGATGAGTTGTTACAAGGCTGAGGCTGAGGCAGGCAACGGCTCTATTCACAGTCAAGTGGCTGAAAATGGGTTGATCAGTGTATATACACGTTTACTTTAAAATCCAGTGCTTGTTTGTAGTATATTGTTGTTGCTCTCAAGTGACCATCAACACCATGTCTGGCGTTAGTGCTTACAAACACACATCAATCATTTTGATAATTATCATTATGTCTCATAACAAATTATTTTGAAGACTGAATTATTGGAAATAGTCACTCAATAGTAATACTTGGTGTAACGCTTCAATAATACAGAGCAGATATGGCAATAAATTAATGCAATGTCACGGAATAATAATATCATGGTGGTTATTGTTGTGAGGACTTCAGGATCTGTAGAAACAGTGTTACAACACAAGCTGATCATCACTGAAAACTAGGCATAATATAACTGACATCATACAGAGAGTAAGCAGACTCACCTGGTAAAACTTTTCACATTGTTGCCATTGCCATGTAATGTGTAGACAGAATGAAAGCACAAATCATGCAAACAGTATACACCACATGCAGTTTAACATCACCGTATTAGGTGTGATAATCTCATAATAATTATACAATGACAACAGCTTCAAACTTCCTTATGCCTGATGAGAGAAACAGGCTTGTGACCAAAAGATTGCTGTTTTGAAAATTTGAATTACTTTATTTATTTAATGGAGTGATTTTAGAAAAATAAAACGTCATTTTAGAGTTTGCATGTTCTCCCCGTGCCTGCGTGGGTTCTCACCAAGTACTCTAGCTTCCTCTCACAGTCCAAGAACATGCAGGTTAGATTAATTGGTGACTGTTGGCCGTGAGTGTGATTGTTTATTTGTCTTGATATGTCGGCCCCATGTCCAGGGTGTACCCCGCCTTTTGCCCAATGTCAGCTGGGATCAGTTCCCTCCTCCCCTGCTCACCCTTAAGGATAAGCAGTATAGATAATAGTTGGATGGATAATAACACATAAATGCCATTTGCTGGGTCAGTGCTCAGCCTTGCTGAGGGGCTTTAGAGTTCAAAACTTTAACCTCTGTAAGTGTTTTAATCCTATTGGTTGTTTAGGATCACCTTCAGAGAGCCGGGGTTTATGCTGGTAAAACTTTACTGCAGTAAAATATCCATGATGTTGCTTCTGGAGGCAGCAAACTAACCTAATGACACATAATCACATAATATACAGAACTGAAGCTGAAATGAACAAACAGCATTTTAAGTACTGGCCTTGACCCTTGCTGAAATGTGAAAAAAGTACATCAATATATGTCAAACTGATAATGACAACTTGACCACGTTCCAATAACTTTCCCAAGTTTTCCAGGACATGGTTACAAAATTTTGGGCATGTCTCAGGATGTTAGCATGACCCTGACCTTTCTTCTGAATGGATCAAGCACAAAGGCCACCACCAGCACCACACCCCCTTGACCTGAGCCATACAGATTAGCTTGCAACACAGCACGCAACAGAAAACATGCAGGGCAGACACCCATACACACACTCTCACACAACTGTAAGAGAATGACCATGCATACCAGTGCTTTTTGCATCAGTTTGGGATGACATAAACAACTAAAATCACAGGTAAATAAAGTGAGCACACAGGATGAAAGTTTCCTGAGAAGGTGGCTTGATTTCAGAATCCATTTTGGCAATAAAATACAGTCCCAGAAAATGATTTTGAATATGATGATATCAGCAGGTACAGGTCCCTAAAGCATTGAGGGTTGTGACCACTGGTACTCAGACAACAGGGAAGGACCGAAATACAGACACAAAGACAGGGCTGAAGGAGTTCAGTGATCTTTTTTAAACAACAAAAGAGGAACAAAAGGCTTACTGACTGGTGAGGAAAGAAAGGATCAAAAGCAAGAGGCTAACAAATCCAATGGGGACCAGGCAGAAAACAAAAACCAGGCAAACAAGAAAAAAGTACAAAAATACTCAACACAACAGTCTGACAGTTCAGTGTGGGCTAATTACCTAAGGACACTCGGGTGATACAGAAAACCAGCTGGAAAAAAACTACATCAGGAAGTGAAATCACAACAGACAAATAAGAAAAGTAATTTCAAAATTTAAAAAAAGAACTGACAGAGTCTCACAGGGGGCAGATCATGACAGAAGGACAGAAGGTCTGTAAGAAGGAAAACTGATGGAGTGGACTGTAGGCTCTGCGGTGGTTCAGCTGCAAAAACTTCAGCTTGTTTGTGGGAATTGCACTCTGCAGCTGAGTAGGTCAGTGCTATTAAAATTACTCAAAATGTTAGGCTGGTCTGACGAATGACCCATAATAAAATGCCCCTCTATTGTCAAAAAAATCAAGTCAATCAAAAAGCGTGTAGCAATGTGTTTCGCAGTCTCAGGATGTGGAGACATAAAGTAACATTTTCAAAAACAATACAATTTGTTAGTTGTTAGGTTACTATACAGCTAATAAACATGGTTGAGGTGAAAAAAAGCAGACACTTAAATTTTCACATTTTTTCACTCAAAATGATGACCTGTCGCAAACATCAAAAACTATAATGTAAAGGTTTTTTTTTGTTTTTTTTTTACAGAATTCACAAAAAACAAAACAAAAACCTGTCCAAATCCACTTCAAATGACATAAAACATGCCCCTGAGTAGTTTTTAGTTGAGAAATTAGCCCCTGAAATTTTGACATTTTTTGGCTCGAAATGTTGACCCGCCGCCTGTCGCAGACATCAAAAATTGTGGTGTCAACTTTGTCAAAGAATTCACTCAAAACCTGTCCAAATCCACTTCAAATGACATACAACATGCCCCTGACTAAGTTTTAATACCCCTGAGTAATTTTAGGTGATAAATCTAGACCTGCAATTTCCACATTTTTTGCCCGAATGTTGACCCTACCGCCTGTCGCAGACATCAAAATTGTGGTGCTTAACTTTGTCAAAGAATTCACTCAAACCTGTCCAACCACTTCAAATATAAAAATATGCCCCTGAGTAGTTTTAGTTGAGAAATTAGCCCCCTGAAATTTTGACATTTTTGGCTCAATGTTGACCACGCCCGTCGCAGACATCAAAAATTGTGGTGTCAACTTTGTCAAAGAATTCACTCAAACCTGTCCAACCACTTCAAATAACATAAAACATGCCCTGAGAAGTTTTAGAAGCTGAGAATTAACCGAAATTTTGACATTTTGGCCTGAAATGTTGACCCGCCGCCTGTCGCAGACATCAAAAATTGTGGTGTCAACTTTGTCAAAGAATTCACTCAAAACCTGTCCAAATCCACTTCAAATAACATAAAACATGCCCCTGAGTAGTTTTTAGTTGAGAAATTAGCCCTGAATTTGACATTTTTGCTCGGAATGTTGACCCGCCTGTCGACACATCAAAATTGTGGTGTCAACTTTGTCAAAGAATTCACTCAAAACCTGTCCAAATCCACTTCAAATGACATACAACATGCCCCTGACTAAGTTTTAATACCCCTGAGTAATTTTTAGGTGATAAATCTAGACCTGCAATTTTGACATTTTTTGGCTTGAAATGTTGACCCGCCGCCTGTCGCAGACATCAAAAATTGTGGTGTCAACTTTGTCAAAGAATTCACTCAAAACCTGTCCAAATCCACTTCAAATGACATACAACATGCCCCTGACTAAGTTTTAAATACCCCTGGAGTAATTTTTAGGTGATAAATCTAGACCTGCAATTTTGACATTTTTTGGCTCGAAATGTTGACCCGCCGCCTGTCGCAGACATCAAAAATTGTGGTGTCAACTTTGTCAAAGAATTCACTCAAAACCTGTCCAAATCCACTTCAAATAACATAAAACATGCCCCTGAGTAGTTTTTAGTTGAGAAATTAGCCCCTGAAATTTTGACATTTTGGCTCGAAATGTTGACCACTACCGTCGCAGACATCAAAAATTGTGGTGTCAACTTTGTCAAAGAATTCACCAAACCCGTCCAAATCCACTAAAATGACATACAACATGCCCCTGCCTAAGTTTTATTACCCCTGAGTAATTTTTTAGATGATAACTAATTCCGCAATTTGACATTTTAGCTCAAATGTTGACCCGCCGCCTCGTCGCAGACATCAAAAATTGTGGTGTCAACTTTGTCAAGAATTCACTCAAACCTGTCCAAACTGCCTAAATAACATAAAACATGCTCCCCAGTAGTTTTTAGTTGAGAAATTAGCCCTGAAATTTTGAGACGGCCTCAAATGTGGCCACTGTCGCAGACATCAAAAATTGTGGTGTCAACTTTGTCAAAGAATTCACTCAAAACCTGTCCAAATCCACTTCAAATGACATACAACATGCCCCTGAGTAGTTTTAGTTGAGAAATTAGCCCTGAAATTTTGACATTTTTTGGCTCGAAATGTTGACCCGCCGCCTGTCGCAGACATCAAAAATTGTGTGTCAACTTTATCAAGAATTCACTCAAAACCTGTCCAAATCCACTTCAAATAACATAAACATGCCCCTGAGTAGTTTTAGTTGAAATTATCCTGAAATTTTGACATTTTTGCCTGGAACAAGCATCCGCCGCCTGTCGAGACATCAAAATTGTAGTCAACTTTGTCAAAGAATTCACTCAAAACCGTCCAAATCCACTCTAAATAACATAAACATGCCCCTGAGTAGTTTTTTAGTTGAGAAATCAGGCCCCGAAATTTTGACATTTTTGCTCGAATGTTGGACCTTACTGCCTGTCGCAGAGCACATCAAAATTGTGGTGTCAACTTTGTCAAAGAATTCACTCAAAACCTGTCCAACCACTAAATAACACAAAACATGCCCTGAGTAGTTTTGCTGAGAACAGCCCCTGAAATTTTGACATTTTTGGCTCGAATGTTGACCCGTCAGCTTCTGTCGCAGACATCAAAAATTGTGGTGTCAACTTTGTCAAAGAATCTACTCAAACCTGTCCAACCACTCAAATAACATAAAACATGCCCCTGAGTAGTTTTTTAGTTGAGAAATTAGCCCTGAATTGATATTTTTGGCTCGAAATGTTGACCCGTCACTGTCGCAGACATCAAAAATTGTGGTGTCAATCTCGGTCAAAGAATTCACTCAAAACCTGTCCAATCCATCAAATGACATACAACATGCCCCTGACTAAGTTTTAATACCCTGAGTAATTTTTAGGTGATAACGACCTGCAATTTTGACATTTTTTAAGTCAAAAATGTTGACCCGCCGCCTGTCGCAGACACATCAAAAATTGTGGTGTCAACTTTGTCAAAGAATTCACTAAAACCTGTCCAACCACTTCAAATGACATACAACATGCCCCTCAGTTCTAAGTTTTTAATACCCCTGAGTAATTTTAGATGATAAATCTAGACCTGCACTTTACATTTTAGCTCGAATGTTGGACCGCCTGTCGTGAGACACTTCAAAATTGTGGTGTCAACTTCTTTGTCAAAGAATTCACCAAACCTGTCCAAATCCACTTCAAATGACATAACATGCCCCTGACTAAGTTTTACATACCCCTGAGTAATTTTTAGGTGATAAATCTAGACCTGCAATTTTGACATTTTTTGGCTCGAAATGTTGACCCGCCGCCTGTCGCAGACATCAAAAATTGTGGTGTCAACTTTGTCAAAGAATTCACTCAAAACCTGTCCAAATCCACTTCAAATGACATACAACATGCCCCTGAGTGTTTTTAGTTGAGAATTAGCCCTGAAATTTTGACATTTTTGGCTCGAATAATCTGGCCAACAAGGTCGCAGAGATACATCAAAAATTGTGGTGTCAACTTTGTCAAAGAATTCACTCATAAAACCTGTCCAACCACTTCCAACAACATAAAACATGCCCTCTGAGTAGTTTTAGTTGAGAAATTAGCCCCTGAAATTTTGACATTTTTGGTCGAATGTTGACCCGCCCGCCTGTCGTAGACATCAAAATTGTGGTGTCAATTTTGTCAAAGAATCCACCAAAACCTGTCCAAACCACTTCAAATAACATAAAAACATGCCCTGAGTAGTTTTTTAGTTGATGAATTTCTGAAATTTTGACATTTTTGGCTCGAAATGTTGACCCGCCGCCTGTCGCAGACATCAAAAATTGTGGTGTCAACTTTGTCAAAGAATTCACTCAAAACCTGTCCAAATCCACTTCAAATAACATAAAACATGCCCCTGAGTAGTTTTTAGTTGAGAAATTAGCCCCTGAAATTTTGACATTTTTTGGCTCGAAATGATGACCCGCCGCCTGTCGCAGACATCAAAAATTGTGGTGTCAACTTTGTCAAAGAATTCACTCAAAACCTGTCCAAATCCACTTCAAATGACATAATCATGCCCCTGACTAAGTTTTAATACCCCTGAGTAATTTTTAGTGTGATAAATCTAGACCTGCAATTTTGACATTTTTTGGCTCGAATGTTGACCGCCTGTCGTGAGACATCAAAAAATTGTGTGTCAACTTTGTCAAAGAATTCACTCAAAACCTGTCCAAATCCACTTCAAATGACATACAACATGCCCCTGACTAAGTTTTAATACCCCTGAGTAATTTTTAGGTGATAAATCTAGACCTGCAATTTTGACATTTTTGCCCGGAATAAGTTGACCCGTCACCATCGTGAGACATCAAAATTGTGGTGTCAACTTTGTCAAAGAATTCACTCAAAACCTGTCCAAATCCACTTCAAATAACATAAAACATGCCCCTGAGTAGTTTTTAGTTGAGAAATTAGCCCTGAAATTTTGACATTTTTTTGGTTCGAAATGTTGACCCTACTGTCGAGACATCAAAAATTGTGGTGTCAACTTTGTCAAAGAATTCACTCAAAACCTGTCCAAATCCACTTCAAATGACATACAACATGCCCCTGACTAAGTTTTAATACCCCTGAGTAATTTTTAGGTGATAAATCTAGACCTGCAATTTTGACATTTTTTGGCTCGAAATGTTGACCACTGTCGCAGACATCAAAAATTGTGTGTCAACTTGTCAAAGGTTCACTCAAACCTGTCCAAATCCACTTCAAATGACAACATGCCCTGACTAAGCCTTTATCACCCCTGAGTAATTTTAGGTGATAAATCTAGACCTGCAATTTTGATGACATTTTTTCACCCAAACGATGACCCGCCGCCCTGTCGAGATATCAAAATCGTGGTGTCAACTTTGTCAAAGAATTCACTCAAAACCTGTCCAAATCCACTTTAAATGACATACAACAGCTCCCTGAGAAGTTTTTAGTTGAGAAATTAGCCCTGAAATTTTGAGCATTTTTTGGCTCAAATGTTGACCGCCTGTCGTGAGATATCAAAAATTGTGGTGTCAACTTTGTCAAAGAATTCACTAAAAACCTGTCCAAATCCACTTCAAATGACACAACATGCCCCGGCTCTAAGTTTTCATACCCCTGAGTAATTTTAGATGATAACGAGATTCCGCAATTTTGATATTTTTGCCTCGAAAATGTTGACCCGCCTACCGTCGTGACATCAAAAATTGTGGTGTCAACTTTGTCAAAGAATTCACCAAAACCTGTCCAAATCCACTAAATGACATACAACATGCCCCTGACTGGGGTTTCTTAATACCCTGAGTAATTTTTAGGTGATAACCCAGACCTGCAATTTGACATTTTTTGGCTTGAAATGTTGACTCACCGCCTGTCGAGACATCAAAATTGTGGTGTGTCAACTTGTCAAAGAATTCACTCAAAACCCGTCCAAACTAATTTCAACAACATAAAACATGCCCTGAGTAGTTTTTATTGAGAAATTAGCCCTGAAATTTTGACATTTTTGCCTAAAATGTTGACCCGCCGCCTGTCGCAGACATCAAAAATCAGGTGTCAACTTTGTCAAAGAATTCACTCAAACCTGTCCAAATCCACTTCCAAATGACACATACAACATGCCCCTTGCCTAAGTTTTTTAATAATTTCTGAGTAATTTTTAGATGATAAATCTAAACCTGCACTTTTGATACATTTTTGCCCAAATGTTGACCTACCGCCCCGTCGAGACATCAAAATTGTGGTGTCAACTTTGTCAAAAGAATTCACTAAAACCCGTCCAAATCTACTTCCAAATAACATAAAATATATTCTATAGTTTTTAGTTGAGAATTAGCCCTGAAATTTGACATTTTTTGCCCGAAATGTTGACCTGCTTCGTCGCAGACATCAAAAAATTGTGGTGTCAACTTTGTCAAAGAATTCACTCAAAACCTGTCCAAATCCACTTCAAATGACATACAACATGCCCCTGACTAAGTTTTAATACCCCTGAGTAATTTTTAAGTGATAAATCTAGACCTGCAATTTTGACATTTTTTGGCTCGAAATGTTGACCCGCCGCCTGTCGCAGACATCAAAAATTGTGGTGTCAACTTTGTCAAAGAATTCACTCAAAACCTGTCCAAATCCACTTCAAATGACATACAACATGCCCCTGACTAAGTTTTAATACCCTGAGTAATTTTTAGGTGATAAATCTAGACCTGAAATTTTGACATTTTTTGACTCCAAACGATGACCCGCCGCCTGTCGCAGACATCAAAAATTGTGGTGTCAACTTTGTCAAAGAATTCACTCAAAACCTGTCCAAATCCACTTCAAATAACATAAAACATGCCCCTGACTAAGTTTTACATACCCCTGAGTAATTTTTAGGTGATAAATCTAGACCTGAAATTTTGACATTTTTTGACTCCAAACGATGACCCGCCGCCTGTCGCAGACATCAAAAATTGTGGTGTCAACTTTGTCAAAGAATTCACTCAAAACCTGTCCAAATCCACTTCAAATGACATAAAACATGCCCCTGACTAATTTTTCATGTCCTTCAGTAACTTTTAATACAGATTACTAATACAGTACTTACATAATTTTTTTGTTGCAGATTATTTCTATTATTACACTGTTGGTACTTAAGTTACATGGTTTTTGTTTAGCTCTGTGACAGTTGAGAGACAGTTCAAGTATCTCTGTCTTCCATAATTACATTTTTATAACTGAATAAATTTTTTGTTGATATGAGGTTTCAGAAATATAATTCTTACCTTCACTATTGGTGGATCCTGTTGTTTCTGTGAATTCAGCTGAAACACACAGAACATTTGTTTAAAACCAGGTTTTTCCAAACACAACATTAATCAAAAATAACTACTACTAACAAGGCATAACTGGTCATTGTCTTTCCAATACTTTACAGTAACAGTCATTTTATCCTTAAATTCCTCCTTTTCTTTCCACTGTTCATACAGGATCTATGTAAATAAACTTCATTAATGGGTTTAGTCTATTTTTGGACAAATAATGAACTATTCAGACTGAAGATCAAATACTGAACACAAACAGTTTAATGTCAGTGCTCTGTATTGGACAGTTAATGTAAAGCTGTTTGTGAATTACCTGGAGGCCTCTGTCCTCTCTCTCATCTTTGACAAGGTCTCTGATCGTGGACGATGTCATGGAAGAAGTGGTGACACCTGGAGGAAATCAAAGAGAAACATACAAAGGAAAATTACACTGGGGAACAATTTGAAAAAAAAATTCTGTTGAGTTAGATTTTTATGCTGGTTGAAACTAAAATTGGCATGCTGATTCCAAAATTGCAGTCAGTTTTTTTCTAGCACGTCAAGTTTTTTCTCCACAGCTTACCCTCCAGATAAGCAAAATTCCACTGATTAGCTGTAGTAAGACTTGCCAGCTGATTACACTGGGGAACACAATTTTTGTTGAGTTAGGTCTGACAGCTGTTTTTAACTAATTTTTGAGTGCGGAATCCAAAACTGATCTCAGTTTTGACTACTGTGGCTATGGCTAATTACAGTAGCCATATCCTTTGTAAAAACATAATAGTGTTAAATAAACATTGCAGTCATGCCTGTTTCTTTCATATTTCATTGTATGTCAATATTTGAAAATTTTTATAAAACAAGCACATATCTGTTAAGTACAGTATTTTTCATAAACGAGGATCCTATAGTTCAAAAACTTGACGTGATAGAGAAAAACTGAGATCAGTTTTGGATTCCGCACCCAAAAATTAGTTATAAACAGCTGTCAGACCTAACTCAACAAAAATTGTGTTCCCCCGTGTTATCAATACACTACTACCTATTCCTCAACAACAGTTTAACCATGAAAACACAAATAAATATTCAACATTACAGCTGAACCAGAATATTTGATGGTTTTATATGCCTTACTATAATATGACATTTTGAGATTTTTTTTTTCCTTGCTATACTATGACATTTTTGATGTCTTATTATCATGTGACATTTATAAATGTAAATAAACAAAAACGACGACAAAAATGACCATTGTGGAACACAAAGTTAAAAACAGATGCAAAATGTCGGTAAAGTGACTGTAAACAAATACAACAGGAATTTAAACAGACTATTAAGAGCTCGTTGTGTTTTCACCCATCCACACTGGGGGTCCACAACTCATGTCAGGGACGCCTTAGTCACGGAAACAGAAACACACTCTTACCCACGCGATAAAATCGTCTGAAAATGGAGATGAGGTCAAACGATGTCTTTAAATAGAAGGCTAATGCTAACGCAAATGCTAACGTTAACCGCTAGCTAGTTCACTCCTTAGCCTTACCTTCACGCCGCAAGTATATTCAGCGTCCACTCGTGTTCGACAAAAAGCCGCTTCAAAGCTTGTTTTAGCATCCAGGCTTCTTCGGTAATTGGGTTTTCTCACAGTACTGACAAACCGAGGTAATGGTTGACACGACGGTTTTAATCTGTTTTCCAACTTCCGTTTCTCCGCCTCTCTGCGCTCCGCCCAGAGGGTGATGGCCAATGACAACACACGCAAGCCAACAACGGCAGAAAAAACGCCAATTGGTCAGCTCACTCTGTTCCGCCGTAGCAACTGTCCCTGATTGCTCCTCTAATGCATCCGGGGAAGGTAGGATACCGATAAGGTTTAATACATCCATGAGAATAAAAAGAAATATTATTCTTCACGCGAGAAGTGCTACCACAAGCTCTCAAAATGCCTGTTGTTTGCGTTTCCGGTTGCTCGGTTGAGGAGGCTTTTATCGACTACACTGTTTTGTTTCTTGTAAATAAAGCACTAATACTTTTGTTGTATTTAATCTTTACAATAAACATCTGATTACCAAAAAAGATTAATGAAAAACAGTGAGAAGACTTTTTTCATCATTATTTATTTATTGTTATTATGTATTAGTATGTTTGTGACTATTCTTTATCAAATTAAAAAAAAATCTATGTTCTCCATGGGAGAAATACAGTTTGTTCTTCCTGTCACCATCATTATTCATTAACAGTCTTTGTTAGTCTTTAATCATTCATTTGTCCCTTACTTTTTTTGTTCTTTGTCAACTTGAAAGTCATTATATCATTAATAGCACCTGGATCAAATTAACACCTGCTTCAAATGAATGTAATTGTCCTTCACTTAATATTTTTGACTTCCTGGTTGCTGCTACAGTTCTGTTTTGTCGTTTTTCTTCCCTTGTTTCTGTCCACTGTTGGCAGCACACCTGAACCCCAGGTTATCAGAGGCGGAGTCAGGAGTGTTGCCCATCCTGTAAGTCACACACAATCACAACTATCAGTCAGTCAGGACTGCTGCTCCATGGGATCAGAATCTGAAAACACAGTGGGTTTTGGGTTTGAATCACCCACCTGGTCGTGACTCGAGCCTTATGATTGGCTGAACCGTCCACCGTGTCAATCCAGGAGGCACCACGCAGCACATACATTGGCCGTGCTCCAGGAAAGGGCGTGGATGTCCATTCCCACGTGTTTCCCATCATGTCATACAGTCCTGAAATGAGCATCAACTCTGTTCTTATGATAGCAAGAAGCACACGTCCGTAATAAGTTTCTGTAACATCTTTTTCAGTCTACTGTTTTCAACTAAAGACTAACTTCTAAAATCATATCATCTCATTAATGTTACCATAGCTGTTCTGGGGGGGAAATGCAGTAACAGGAGAGATGCCATGGTATCCATCTTCCACAGTGTCTCCATCTGGAAATGATCCCTAAAACATACAGAAGAAATACCAGTTAGTTATTACGCAGTATATTTTTTATTTCACACTGTTTCATGTGAACGTTTTTTCACATGAACAATATCTAACATTGGTCACTGATTTGGGCTAGGGGTGAAGCTCCATATTAAAACTGAGTCACATTCTGAATCTGCTTATCGAATCAGAATCCTCCTCAAACTCCTAATCAAATCTTTTTTGAGAAGTTTGTTTACTGGGGAATGGAGACATCTGTTAGTTATGATAAATGTGTTGATTTTATTTCACTCAGTGCAGTAACAAAACAAATTTAGACTGTTTTGTGTAGCAAAAGAAACTAGCTTCTTCATGTCAGAAACACCATTGGTCATTTTAATTGTTATTTAGGGACCAATTAGCAGACAAGCACAACACTGACACTAACAGAGGCTACAGTAGTTAACTATAAAACCTAAACCATGCTCATTATACTGTGTTGACGGGTTGTTGGGCTTTAATTGCATTATTCTGTGACTGCCCTGTGACAGTCATTAAGCCTGTCCTGACTGCTGTGAGGTCAAATGGCATTTGCTCCTCACCGGGGGACTGTGCTTGCAGCTGTCAACATCTTTTTTTTTTTTGCCAGTGTTTGTAGTGTTAGAGAGAGGGGCTAAAGAGACTAACCAAACTGAAATGTGATGAAAGATTTGATAAGGCTGGATCTTATTGAATTTGGGTGTTTTACCAACTGGGAACCGGATCCAAAATTACACCGGCTACCAGAGCCCATCCCTAATTTTGACTGCATTGTTGTCTATTTAAGAGCAACACATAATTACCTTTAGAGATAGGTACAACAAACCCTAATCCATTTTGCACCCAATTTTGTATATATAGAAAGTAGAACAGTTTTCACTTTAAATAAACATATCAGTGAATCTAGACAGAGCATCCTATGAGGACTTAATACTGTGCTAATGCAATATTCATTACTATAGTCAGTTGACCTGCCACAAGTTGGTTCTGTTGGCCTGGAACTTGTTTCCCCACGGATAAGACCGACCTGAAACACAAGAGGGCCGGGAATAGAGCGTTGATTTAAAATAAAACATAGTACGGACTCTATTTAATGGATGTCAGTCAAGAGTAGAAACAAACGAACTGTCAAATCATAATGGAGGCGCATACAGTATATATACTAACACTTCAGTGTATAAACTTTGTACCTTGCAGCCCCCCACGCGCAGCCCACTCCCACTCCTCCTCAGTAGGCAGTCTCTTGCCCTTCCACCGGCAGAAGGCCTGAGCATCGTTCCAGCTCACCTGAACCACCGGGAAGTCCAGGCGCTCCCGAATGCCTGAACCTGGTCCTGCAGGCTGAAGAGCAGAGAGTCAAAGGGGTAAAAGGCAGGCGATGGAGGCACAGTTGAAGATTAAAGAAAATGGTGGAAAAAAATAGAAATTCAAGCCAAAAGACCTCACCTGTCTCCAAAACACCCTCTCTACAGGCAACCACCAAGGAGCAGACTGGATAGGAAACAATGAGTTACAGTTGAGTTTTTTTAATTAGTTTTGGAAAAACATTGGAGGTCTATATGGCACAGAGAAATATACTTTAACAGGCTCTGGGTGCACAGACAGACATCTTTTTCATGTGATTTAGTGACACAAAGAAAAATACAAAATATAGTCTAGCTTTGAGTGGGTGTACATCAATGCAGAAAGAATTGTGTAGCAGATGCAGCTCTTTTAACACACACTGCTCAAAGATTATGCATTCAAAAGTATATGGACAGATACACATGAATTCAACCCATGGACATCACCAGAAGCTTTGTATTTTCCCTGGAGATGCTCTCACAGGCCTTCACTGTGGCCATCTTCAGCTATTTGTTGTTGTGGGGTCTCTCTGCCACAACAGTATGTGTGGCGTTGGACAGTGTGAGTTAAAAGGGGTATATCTCACACAATATTAATGTAAATCATCTCAAATTAAAGCTGAGACTTGGCACTTTATTGAAGTACCTATATATGTTATTTCAAACGGAATGTGCTGAAATACAGCACCTGAATTACAAAAAAAATGTGTAACTGTCCAAATACTTACAGTCTGGACTATATGCTGTGTATTTCTAACATAAACCATCACAGTACCTCAATTTTCTGTGTGACTTTGCTCTTCAGCTCCTCAGACACAAAGTCTTGAAACACAAAGCTCCAACCAAAAGCCTCAGCTTCAGTTTTGTACTTCTGTGCTCTCACAAAGTCTCTGCAGTAAATGAAGGCAAAGTCAGTGACTTCTAAGAATTAATTTTAACATTTTAATCCACCTTAATGTCATTTCTGTAAGTTTTATTACCTGAAATCAGCATTTGTGACAGGATATTGGTCTATTTTAAAAGGTCCCACTTCCAACTCCTTAGTGTGGGACTCTCCATCTCTCCCATCAGCTGCACTGGTTCCCATTAACATCTTTCCTCCTGGTATATCCAACATCTCACCTGCTGCTGTGAGTCAGAGAGAAAGTTGTCCCGATCATACTAATAAAAAATGAATATAATTTACATTTAATAATGTTCACAGAAATGAAAATGAGTGAGTTCCTACCTGCCACTGCCAGTAAACACACAACAGATATCCAGGACACTATTTTAACGTTCATTTTTTGACGAGCTTGTTTGAGCTAACAATCATTTGACACAGCGCATTTAGACACAGAAAACAGGCTACATATAAATGTTTAAGAGATAACCAACAGCCGGACTTCTCAAACTTCAATTTGACGACTATATTCTTCTCTTTTTCCGTCGGACAAATTTCGCAGTAGGAACGGAGACGGTGCAACGATAAACAGGTTCCGTGTAAGAATAGAAGGTTCCGCTTAACACTTTATCGTAAGAAGTTGCACTTTATTAAGGCAAATAAAAGAGTTTCTTGCTTTGATGGATCGCCGATCTCTGCAAAGTTATATCCATGATACAGAGAAAATATCAGATATACTTTAACTGACATTTTAGCAAATGCAATCACCAGGGCAGTTTTACAGTAGTAGAATACGCTGAATAAGGCCAAAAGAAGATTCAGGCCATAGTTTGTATATTCAAAAGTGTTCAATGGTAATTATTCAAAAATGTACTTAAGCAGAGCTGTCATTAAAAATTTATTATTAGACTTTTATTGTAGATGCATTGGAGTGTGAGAATTGCATTTTAACATTAGCTGGTGCAGCTAAGCTTTAATAACCGTATCCATTATCTATTTTATGAGTTTATGCTGTAAGTGTTTTATTTATAACTTTATCTGCAAACTACAGCTCTTATTTTTTAGTGGAGTTAAGAAGTAAATATTTTGCTCTGAAATGTAGTTAAGTAGCACAAAATGGAGACACTCAGGTACCAGACAAAATGTATATCTGTAAATGAACTTAAGTTTCATCCTACCACTGGCTGTGTTACTGTTATTAGAGTTTAATCTACATGTGATTCTTAAGTTGTTGTTTTTTTTACACTTTTTGGTCATTTTGAATTGAAGAAATCTGGATACAGAGTTTTATTTATTTTTCAGTCAACAGTGACTCATATGTATCTAAGTGTGGTCAGAGTTTTCAATTCATAAAACCTGTCAAATCCACTTCAAATGTAATAAAACATGCCCCCTAGGTCATTTTGGTGAAAATCTGGACTGCAAATTTTTATTGTTTTCAGTGGCGATATACTTCCATCGCGACATCAAAAGACGTAATTGTCAAGTTTTAAATTCTTTCAACCTCCAAATCTTTAAATACATAATAAAACATGCCCGGTGTGTTTTACTGATCATTTGGTGGTCTGGACCTGAAATTTTGAGCATTTTCAGTCCAAGCAGGTGACCATAGCCTGTCGCGACATCAAAAAATTGGTGTCATGTTTTCAAAAGTTCACTCCATCCAATCCACTTCTTGTGTATCGCATACCCTGATCATTTTACGCTTTGGAGTCATTTTCGTTGAAATCTGGATGATTTTGACGACCTAAGTCCATGGTGACCATCAAAAATTGTAATTATCATTTTCAAAGGTCACTCAGAACTAATCCGTGATGTAAACCTTTGGTCATTTGTTGATCGGACACAGAGTTTGACATTTTCGGTCCAGCGGGTGACCCTTACCTATATACGACATCAAAAGGTGTAATTGTCAAGTTTTTCCAATTCACTCAAAACTATCCAAATCTTCAAATAATGAATACCAATTATTTTGGTGAAAAATCTGGACCTAGAAATTTTGACACAATCAACTGAAGCCCTTGCGCCTGTGACATCAAAGTATGGTGTCAGACACCAATTCCTCAAGCCTGTACCAATCGCTGAGTATAGCTAAAAACACCTAGGTTCATTTGGTGAATCGGGCCTAAATTTTGACGCGTCCAGCTTCTTCCTTGACATCAAAGTGTGGTGTCAGTTTTTCCGAAATTATCAAACTATTCAATCCGCTGGTATATTAACAATCGCGATGCTGAGTCATTTTAGGTGTGAAAAATCGGTTCAAATTTGTTTTCAGTCAACGTTCCATACTATCAGCGACATCAAAATTGATGTCGGTTTTCGAAAATTCGCCAACCCTGTCCGAAATCCACCTTCCAATACTATCCCGACATACTGGTGTCATTTATGCCTGATCGACTTTGGTGAAAAATCTGGACTGGAAATTTTGACGACCAGTCCAGCGCGATCACTGTCGCCGACATCAAAATTGTGGTGTCAAGTTTTTCAAAGAATCTACTCAAACCTGTCCAAATCCACTTCAAATGTAATAAAACAGCCTCTAGAGTCATTTTTTAGTATGTCTCTGAGTCATTTTTAGGTGAAAATCTGGACCTGAAATTTTGAGCCAGTCCAACGGTGACCCGCCGCCTGTCGCCGACATCAAAATTGTGGTGTCAAGTTTTCAAAGAATTCACCAAAACCGTCCAAATCCACTTCAATAATAAAACATGCCCCTGAGTCATTTTTTACATGCCCCTGAGTCATTTTAGGTGAAAATCAATCTTAAAATTTTTGACATTTTTCAGTCCAACGGTGACCCGCCGCCTGTCGCCGACATCAAAATTGTGGTGTCAAGTTTTCAAAGAATTCACTCAAACCTGTCCAAATCCACTTCAAATGTAATAAAACATGCCCCTCTATCATTTTAGGTGAAAAATCTGACCTGAAATTTTGACATTTTCAGTTCAACGTAGACCCGTCACTGTCACGACATCGTAAATTGTGGTGTCAAGCTAAAGAATTCACCAAACCTGTCCAAATCCACTTCAAATGTAATAAAATGCCCTGAGCTATTTTTTACATGCCCTGAGTCATTTTAGGTGAAAAATCTGGACCTGAATTTGACATTTTTCAGTCCAACGGTGACCCGCCGCCTGTCGCCGACATCAAAATTAGGTGTCAAGTTTTTCAGCACCCACTCAAAACCCGTCCAAACTAATTTCAAATGTAATAAAACATGCCCCTGAGTCATTTTACATGCCCCTGAGTCATTTTTAGGTGGCACCTGACCTGAAATTTTGACATTTTTCAGTCCAAACGGTGACTCCGCCTCTGTCACGACATCAAAATTGTGGTGTCAAGTTTTCAAAGAATTCACCTAAAACCCGTCCAAATCCACTCAAATTGCACAAAACATGCCCCTGAGTCGCTTCTTTCAGGTGAAAAATCTGACCTGAAATTTTGACATTTTCAGTCCAAACGTGACCCACGCCTGTCGCCGATACATCAAAAATTGTGGTAAGTTTTCAGCACCACCAAACCGTCCAAACTAACAATGTAATAAACATGCCCGAGTCATTTTACATGCCCGAGTCATTTTTAGGTGAAAAATCTGGACCTGAAATTTTGACATTTTTCAGTCCAACCAGGACCATTGTCGCCGACATCAAAATTGTGGTGTCATGTTTTCAAAGAATTCAATTAAAACCTGTCCAATCCACTTCAATGTAATAAAACATGCCCTGAGTCATTTTTACATGCCCCTGAGTCATTTTTAGTGAAAAACTGGACCTGAAATTTTGACATTTTTTCAGTCCAACGTAGGACCACTGTCGCCGACATCAAAAATTGTGGTGTCAAGTTTTTCAAAGAATTCACTCAAAACCTGTCCAAATCCACTTCAAATGTAATAAAACATGCCCCTGAGTCATTTTTAGGTGAAAAATCTGGACCTGAAATTTTGACATTTTTCAGTCCAAACGGTGACCCGCCGCCTGTCGCCGACATCAAAATTGTGTGCCAAGTTTTCAAAGAATTCACCTAAAACCTGTCCAACCACTCTCAAATGTAATAAATATGCCCTGAGTCATTTTTTAGGTGGAAAATCTGGACCTGAAATTTTGACATTTTTCAGTCCAACGTATCTCGCTTCGTCGCCGACATCAAAAATTGTAGTCAAGTTTTTCAAAGAATCAAAACCTGTCCAAATCCACTTCACAAATGTAATAAAACATGCCCTGAGTCATTTTTACATGCCCTGAGTCATTTTTAGGTGAAAAATCTGACCTGAAATTTCACATTTTTTCAGCTTCAACGGTGACCCGCCGCCTGTCGCCGACATCGTACCGGTAACAAGTTTTCAAAGAATTCACTCAAAACCTGTCCAAATCCACTTCAAATGTAATAAAACATGCCCTGAGTCATTTTAGGTGAAAAATCTGGACCTGAAATTTTGACATTTTTCAGTCCAAACGGTGACCCGCCGCCTGTCGCCGACATCAAAAATTGTGGTGCCAAGTTTTCTGCAAAGAATTCACTCAAACCTGTCCAAATCCACTTAAATGTAATAAAATGCCCTGAGTCATTTTTTACATGCCCCTGAGTCATTTTTAGGTGAAAAATCTGGACCTGAAATTTTGACATTTTTCAGTCCAAACGGTGACCCGCCGCCTGTCGCCGACATCAAAAATTGTGGTGTCAAGTTTTTCAAAGAATTCACTCAAACCTGTCCAACCACTTCAACAAACATTTTGAGTCATTTTTACATGCCCTGAGTCATTTTAGGTGAAAATCTGGACCTGAAATTTTGACATTTTTCAGTCCAACAGGACCACGCTTCGTCGCCGATATCAAAAATTAGGTGTCAAGTTTTTCAAAGAATCCACTCAAAACCTGTCCAAATCCACTTCAAATGTAATAAAACATGCCCCTGAGTCATTTTTAGGTGAAAAATCTGGACCTGAAATTTTGACATTTTTCAGTCCAAACGGTGACCCGCCGCCTGTCGCCGACATCAAAAATTGTGGTGGCCAAGTTTCAAAGAATTCACCCAAAACCTGTCCAAATCCACTTCAATGTAATAAAACATGCCCCTGAGTCATTTCTTTTTACATGCCCCTGAGTCATTTTTAGGTGAAAAATCTGGACCTGAAATTTTGAGACCAATGTCCAACGGTGACTCACGCCGACATCAAAAATTGTGGTGTCAAGTTTTTCAAAGAATTCACTCAAAACCTGTCCAAATCCACTTCAAATGTAATAAAACATGCCCCTGAGTCATTTTTAGATGAAAAATCTGGACCTGAAATTTTGACATTTTTCAGTCCAAACGGTGACCCGCCGCCTCGTCGCCGACATCAAAAATTGTGTCAAGTTTTTCAAAGAATTCACTCAAAACCTGTCCAAATCCACTTCAAATGACATAAGACGTGCCCCTGTTCAGAGTTTTTATGCCTTAGTATACTTTTTTTTTTTAACGATTTATATTTCCTTAGTATACTATGACATCTTTTGTTGCCTTAATATACTACGACATTTTTTAGTGGTCTTTGACACCTTAGTATACTATGACATGTTTGATGCCTTACTAAAATGTGACATTTTTTCTTCTATTTTGGATTACTATATTTTCTGCATGCTTTTATATTACACATTACTTTTACTGTTACCTCTAGTATTGGATTACTTTTCCCATTTCATATTGCTTTTTTTATTACAAATTTACCACGTCTCTGTGATCCTGGACGATGTCGTGGACGAAGTGGTCAAAGAGAAACATACAAAGGAAAATGATCAATACACTACTACCTATTCCTCATCAACAGTTTAACCATGAAAACACAGGCAAATATTCAACATTACAGCTGAACCAGCTATGACATTTTTTGACACCTGACTATACTATGACATTTTTTAACCGTTATTGACACCTTACTAAACAGTGCTCTGTGTTGGACAGTTGATGTATACCTGGAGGCCTCTGTCTTGGTCTGAAAGAACTTCTTCATTGTACA